>BLBF01010493.1:0-13712 GCA_015471245.1 Laticauda colubrina | reverse complement strand
GATAGCACAAGCGTATCTGTTATTTTTACTGTATGTTAATAAACATAAAAGCTTAGCTCACTCATTTATCTGTGTGCCTATCTGACTAACGCTGTACATTCTGTTTAGCTTGTCTACCTAACCCTGGTTGGGGAACCCAGGCTTAACAGAGTCCACCACAGTCCTAGCCACATCCACCATCACCCAGCTCCGCCTCCGCAGAAAGGCAGAGAGCCGGACAGGAGGAGGGGCAGAGCCAGAGTGTCCTGCTGAAGATCAGGGACACCATCCGCACCAGCATAGATCTCCTCTCTCAGCTGGTCCACAATGACTCCTCATCCTCCAACCGCAAGCCCTTCCTCACCTATGTCAACCAGACCCTCAAGGAAATGGCGGATCCACAGTACCAGCTGGTGAAGGACCGGATCACCAAGCTGCTTCACAACCCTGCAGACCCAGAGGAACCTGCTCCCACCCAGTCCAGGTCTGCTCCTCCACCCCAGGTGATTTCCCTCCCATTGCAAGGCTTCCCACAGGCCCTCACCTACCAGGGCTATGGCTACCAAGAGGTTCAGCAGCACAGGCAGCAGCCCTTCCCAGTCCAGACACAGAGTCGTCAGGAGACACCGTTCCACTGATGCCACCGATGCCACCCACGACAATGATGCCACTGACAACAACGATGCCACCCATGCCAATGATGCCAACCATGCCAGTCCTCACCCAGCTGCAGACCAGACAGCCCCACTACACTACTCCTTCCTCAACCCCACAGCCAAGCCCGGCATCTGTCCTCAGTACTGGGGCTGACACCCCATGGCATGAAGGAAGGAGCTCTCACCATCACGGGGCTGAGCCAGCTGTCTGAGAGCTTTCTCAACACAACCTCCCCTGTTGTCCTCTCAAGGCCAGGCACTCCAGCACCACCCACCACCACAGTGCCTGGACCCTTCACCCCTTAGATGGGCAAACCTCCGAGTGACCAAGAAGAGTACCAGAGATTGGGTTGCTGTCTACCTGTGGACTTTATTTGGACACTTGACTTGGGTCATTTTTTTTTTTTACAGCTTGTTGTTCAATAAAGTTTATCTTTGATTCACACGCTTGCTTCATTTGTTTTTTTTTAAAAAGTCTTGGGGGAAACTTTTAGGCTTAAGCCTTTGCATGCTTGTGGGATGGGTTAAGATAGCAGTGGGGTGGGCAGGGATACCTGTGCAATGAGCAGGGATACCTTTGGGATGGCGAATAGCTTTGGGATAGATAAACCTCTAGTGCAAGCATAGTGGGACTGTATAGTCTATCCTCCCAGGTGCCACACCTAGGGCCCTTTTTTATCAATAACAATGTAAGCATTGATCCACACATTTGAACACAAAGACAACTCTTTATTAAACGCCCTGTTCATTGTAGGCCCACCCAACATACATGGCCCAACATCTTCCGTGTGATGAGACAGGCTGAAGGAAGCATCCATTAAGCATCTACCATCCTGTCTTGCCACTCCACCACTCCAGCTGGGGAGTTGCACCAGTGTTTCAGGAGGTTGCACTGCTTCTTCCCTTCCCATGAGGCTCTGTTGGGGCCTTGTACACCGATCAGTGTTGATCAGGTTTCGCCCTTGCCTCCATTCCCCAGGCTCCATGTCCCCATTGCCTTGTTGACGGTCCATAAGCCTCTTCTGCAAGACTGGGTAGCGGTTGCGCATGAGATTGTGCAGGATGCAGCAAGCTTCCACGATCCTCCTCACAGTTTCTGGGCGATGCTGCATGGTGGTGAGAAGTACCTGGAACCTGTTGGCCAGCATGCCAAAGGCGTTCTCCACCACCCGCCTTGCCCTGGACAGCCTGTAGTTGAAGATCCTATCTTCACGGATCAGGAGTCTGGAAGTGTATGACTACATGAGGTAGGTTGTGAGGGAGAAGGCGTCATCCCCCACGATGAAGTAGGGCACATCTTGCGTGTCGTTGGGCAAGGGGTCTGGATCTGGGAAGCCCACGATGAGGTTGCGTTCCAGCCACTCCTTGAGCTGACTGGCATTGTATACCTGGGCATCTGAAGATGAGCCGTAGCCTGAAGCATCGAAGTACATCAACTTGTAGTCAGCATCGACCATGGTGAAGAGGACGATGCTGAAGAAGCCCTTGTAGTTGAAATAAGTGGACCCCGAGTTGGCTGGAGATTTGCAGGCCACGTGCTTGCCATCTATGGCTCCAACGGTGTGTGGGAAGTTCCACCTCTGATACCACTGCTCTGCAACTTTCTTCCATCCTTCTTCAGTGGAAGGGCACTGGAGGAGATTCTCCTTGTATTCTTCGATGATGGCCTGCACCACTTCTATGACCACAATGCTGATGTTGTTGTGTGTCACCCTCCAGCCGTACTGCATGCTTTTGTAGGTGGTCCCTGATGCCAGGTGGTGCAGGTTGAGTGCCACCTTGAGCCCAGGTTCCAGGCTGTTCTGGAAGCTGGTGTTTACCTTGGTCAACCTTGGTGTCAGGCGCTGCACAACTTCATCAAACATGGCTGGAGGCATCCTCATGAAGTTCTGGAATACCCGAGTGTCTCCGTTCCTGAGCTCCACCATCAGCTTGTTGTACAGTCCGTCCTCTGCTCTTTTGGCGAACCTGTAGATGGCTTCGTACTGTTGCAGAAGGATGGTGGCTACCAAAAGGACTGTGGTACGATCCACGGTGGACATGACTGGATGCTGTGGAAGAGCAAGAGTCAGATGAAGGCTGCAGAGGTCTGCACAGGTGGGCTGCTGCTCTGAAAGTGAGATGCAGATGAGTTGCTCCCCCTTTTTATAGGCAGTATAGGTGTCCCTTTGCATCCTCTAGGCATCCTCTAGACATCCTTAATATCTGAGATAGGTCCCCTCTGCGAACATTTTTTCCGCTTTAAATGCTTTGTTTCTATGCTGCATCCATTCTGCATCCATTCTGCATCTGTTCCGTGTCCGTTCCGCTTCCTCCCTGCATCTGGGCGGATGCGAGTTGCGCGGATGCGCAGCGGACGCCAAGCGGATATAGCAGATACGTAACGGATGCGCAATGGATGCGTAGCGGATGCAGAACAGACGAACTGGATACATTTTCCGCGCAGAAGTTTTAGGCAGCCCAAAACTTTAGGAATGGATGAAACGTCAATAAACTGATGCTGGACGGATAGAGAGGAAGCAAAACGAAGGCAGTGAGTACCTTGCGTTTTCGAACGGATGGCAAGGTTTTTTGTCCGTTTTGCATCCTCTTTGCATCTGTTGGTTCAGTGTGACATGGGCTTTAGCTTTTTGAATACTAGTTGCTGAGGAACTGGAAGAAGTGTGAAGCAGAGGAAATAGGATTCATAAATATGGTAAGATGAACAGTTATGGAGATAAAGCAAGCTTGTAATAAACATGTTGGAGTTCATAAAGAAAATCAGAATTAGGAGATATTCATCAAGGGAGATTTGTTCCAAAATGTAAAGAGGCATGATATAAAACTAAAGCCCCTGTCACACTGAACCAACAGATGCAAAGAGGATGTAAAACGGACAAAAAACCTTGCCATCCATTCAAAAACATGATGTAGTCACTGCCTCCGTTTGCTTCCTCTCTATCCATCCAGCATCCATTTATTGATGTTTCATCTGCTCAGAAAGTTTTGAGCTGCTCAAAACTTTTGCGCGGAAAATGTATCCAATTCGTCCGTTCTGCATCCGTTACGCATCCATTATATCCGCTAGGCATCCGTTCCACATCCGCGCAACTCGCATCCGCTCGGACGCAGGGAGGAAGCGGAACGGATGCAGAATGGATGCAGAATGGATGCCTAGCGGATGCAGCATGGAAACAAAGCATTTAAAATGGAAAAAACCTTCGCAGAGGGGACCTATCTTGGATATTAAGGATGTCTAGAGGATGCCTAGAGGATGCCTAGAGGATGCCTAGAGGATGCCTAGAGGATGCCTAGAGGATGCCTAGAGGATGCCTAGAGGATGCAAAGGGACACTTATACTGCCTATAAAAAGGGGGAGCAACACATCTGGATCTCACTTTCAGATGAGCAACCCTTCTGCAGACCTCTGCAGCCTTCATCTGCCTCTTCTTCTTCCACAGCATCCAGTCATGTCCACTGTGGATCGTAACAAAGTCCTTTTGGCAGCCACCATCCTTCTCCAACAATGCGAAGCCATCTGCAGGCTCTGTGAATTCTACTCCGGGAAAAAAAAGGGGCGGCCAAGAAGCGTCTGGGTATGAAGATGGTTCACCAGAAGAGCAGTGGATGGACTGTACAACAACAACAACATGGTGGACCTCAGGAATGAAGACACTCGTGCATTCCAAAACTTCATGAGGATGCCTCCAGCCATGTTTGACGAAGTTGTGCAGCGGCTGACACCCAGGTTGACCAAGGCAAACACCAACTTCCAGCCCAGCCTGGACCCTGGGCTCAAGGTGGCACTCACTCTGCGCCACCTGGCCTCAGGGACCTCCTACAGGAGCATGCAGTACGGCTGGAGTGTGCCACACAACACCATCAGCATTGTGGTCATAGAAGTGGTGCAGGCCATCATCGAAGTATACAAGGAGGAGCTCCTCCAGTGCCCCTCCACTGAAGAAGGATGGAAGAAAGTTGCAGAGCAGTGCTTTCAGAGGTGGAACTTCCCCCATACCGTTGGAGCCATCGATGGCAACCACGTGGCCTGCAAAGCGCCAGCCAACTCAGGGTCCACTTATTTCAACTACAGGGGCTTCTTCAGCATCATCCTCTTCGCCATGGTCAATGCTGACTACAAGTTCATGTACATCAATGCTTCAGGCAATGGGTCAGCTTGAAATGCCCAGGTATACAACGCCAGTGACCTCAAGGATATGCTGGAACGCAACCTCATCATGGGCTTCCCAGATCCAGAACCCGTGCCCAACGACACACAAGATGTGCCCTACTTCATCGTGGGGGATGACGCCTTCTCCCTCAGAACCTACCTCATGAAGCCCTACACCTCCAGACTCCTCACCCCTGAAGAGAGGATCTTCAACTACAGACTGTCCAGGGCAAGGTGGGTGGTGGAGAATGCCTTTGGCATGCTGGCCAATAGATTCCAGGTACTTCTCACCACCATGCAGCATCCCCCAGAGACCGTGAGGAGGATCATGGAAGCTTGCTGCATCCTGCACAATCTCATGCGCACCCACTACCCAGTCTTGCAGAACAGGCTCGTGGACCTCCAACAAGATAATGGGGACATGGAGCCTGGGGAATGGAGGCAAGGGTGAAACCTGATAGACACTGAGGATGTGCAAGGCCCCAACAGAGCCTCACGTGAAGGGAAGAAGCAGCGCAACCTCCTGAAACACTGGTGCAACTCCCCAGCTGGAGCAGTGGAGTGGCAAGACAGGATGATAGATGCTTAATGGATGCTTCCTTGAGCCTGTCTCATCACACTGATGAGATTGTGCCATGTATGTTGAGTGGCCCGACAATGAACAGGGCATTTAATAAAGAGTTGTGTTTATGTTGAAATGTGTTGATGAATGATTAAATTGTTACTGATAATAAAGGGCCATAGGTGTGGCACCTGGGAGGGTGGACCATACAGTCCCACTATGCTTGCCCTGGAGGTTTATCTATCCCACAGCTATTATCCATCCCAAAAGTATCCCTGCCCATTCCACAGCTATCTCTATCCATCCCACTTCTATCTTAACCCATCCCACAAGCATGCGAAGGCTTAAACCATTTCTAAAAGTTTCCAGCAAGACTTAATTAAAAAAAAAAAAGAAATGAAGCAAGTGTGTGAATCAAAAATAGACTTTATTAACAACAAGCTATAAAACAAAAGTGAGTCTCTGGCACTCCTCTTGGTCGCTCAGTCTCAGGGGTGAAGGGTCCAGGTGCTGTGGAGGTGGCTGGTGCTGGAGTGCTTGTCATCAGCTCCTCCAGAAGCACAAGCAGCAGTAGTCCCAGCCCCAGAAGAGCGAGCCCGTGCTACAGAAGCCCCAGCAGAATCAGAGTGAGGGCCAGGGGGCGGGATGGTAGCCCTGTCCCTCTTGCCAGGGCTGGCAGCAGATGACTGAGGCTTGTTGTGCTTCCACATGGTTGTGGGGTTGCTGGCTGGCAGGGAGGCTGGCAGGAACCAAGGCTGGCAGGCAGGCAGGCACTAAGGCTTGCAGGCAGACTGGCTGGCAGCAAGGCTGGCAGGCAGGCAGACAGCAAGGCTGGCAGGGAGGCTGGCAGCAAGGCTTGCAGGCAGGCAGAAAGCAAGGCTGGCAGGGAGGCTGGCAGCAAGGCTGGCAGCAAGGCTGGCAGCAAGGCTTGCAGGCAGACATGCAGGCAGGACAGGCAAGGCAGTCAATGTGTCTGGAAGCAGGTCTTCCCTCTGAATGGCGACCTGCTTCCGAGCTGCTTCCATTATATCCGCGGGGCTGACGCAATGCATCCTCCCCGCATGCACAATTAACGCGCAACATCCGCTAGGCTTCCGCTGTGCATCCGCTGTGCATCCGCTTCATCCACTGTGTATCCGCTGTGCATCCGCTGTATCCGTTATGCATCCGCTTTGCTGAGGTCCCTCGGAAGCCTTGCAGATGTGCCATCCGCTCTCATCCGCTTCCATCCGCTGGGCTTCTGTTCCGCATCCGCTTTCCATCCGCCCTGCGTCCTCCCTGCGTCCGTGTTATCCGCTCCGGTTATGCAAATTTTTGCCCCTTCTGAGAGCGGATAACAACGGATGGAACATTTTTCTCATCTGTTGTGTCCGTTTTGCATCCGTTGGGCAGTGTGACAGGGCCTTTAGAGAAAATGTAAAAAGCTTTGGAGATGTGAGTAGACAAACTGAGCAACATAAGTTTGTGTGTGGGAAAGTTGTAGAAAGAAGAAGTTAATCCTGTTATCATAGTTTGGAATAAAAGGTAAAGCATGGAAAGGGGAAATAACAGGAACAAGAAGCAAAATTTTAAGATAGGAAATAAAGTTATTTTGAGAAGATACTGTTCTCCCTTCAGCATTTTGCCCAGCTAAAATTCTCACTTCAGCTTACAAGAATAGAGTAACAGAGGGAAATACAAAAGATTTAGAAGTATTGAGTAGCTAGCAGTTTTGCCAGCAACAAAATGACCCAGTGAACCAACTGGGTGAAAACAGGTTTGAGGAAAAGCAGATGGGGTTCTGATGAGCCAGACTGAAGAATGAAGAAAGATCAAGGAACCAGAAAGAGAATAAGAAAAAAATAATAATTCTTGAGATTGACAGAAATAGCGATTGCTGATAGTGGCTTGCAAGAGATGGAGAAAGACGGTTTATTTAAATAGGCACTGGAGTCAAGGAGTATATTGGAACTTTAAGAAGATGCTCATCTATTGTGGATTGATTGATATCATTAGGCAACCCTTAACTTCATTAAACAAAATTTATCAAGTAGCATAATGCTGTGTAAAGTTATTCTTGCATCACTGTGATAATGTCCGTATATCTGCCGAGCTATTGCTTCTGTACTGTAACTAGTGATGTTATGCTTGCCCATTTATAAGTTTGAATACGTTTGGAAATTGGCGACTGTATATTTTTATTATTGATCCAGGAAGGAAGCTAAAATCATTCATTTAATCCTCTCTATTGTTTGAAGGGATATTCCCATGAGAGCTGCCTTGTTTAAAATGAATAAAATATGGAGTGGAGAGTAGAATAATCAGCCAGAATCCAGCAATTCAAATAATAAATGAATACTGTCCATCACAGGGGTTAAAAGTTAATTTAAATAAAATGGATGTAAAGGCCTTTTTAAATAAGAAGAGAATAAGGGACAGTCCCATCTTGTAGGCCTTTGAATTTCATGAATTCCAGGCATGCCTCCTGGTCCCATCCCTTTCATCTTTTATGGAGGCAGAATCTATAGATGTTTTTCCTTTAGTATTTAGACTGGATAGGTAAAATCATGCCAAACAAAGTAATTCAGGATATATCCTGTTGCTTTTCTATATAAGTGGAGGATTTTATAGGAAAATCTCAACAATTGGTAACATTCCTCAGGGGAATTTTGCACTTTATCAATTTAACATTAAAAAAACAACAATCCTAACTTCATTCAGTTTTGTTGCATTGTCTCAATTTCAGTGCAGGAAATGTGTTTTTTACACTGTCGTTCTCTTTTTTCTTTCTGTCTTGAATATCTGCCACAGTTAGATTTGCACTATGATAAATTCACCTCAGATAAAAAATTTGCTGTACCTTGCATTTAAAAGTTAGGTCCTTTACAAACCTACTACTAATTATTTAGCCCCATAACACCAAAACATTCTATGTTTTTTTTTTTTTAAGGGCTATTGTTATTGGATAGATTGCTTTCTAATTAATATTTTTCACCTGAAATAGAAAGAAAAGAATGATGTTGGAAAGCACTTTCAGAATGGCTTGTTGTGTGGAGGTCATACATTGTGGTTCTTAAAAAAAATGTCAGACACAAGTGCTGCTAATTGCCAGTCTTGTTCAACTGGGACTATCTGAGAGTACACAATAATAATGCTCTAAGTGCCTTAAAGTGTATTTGCCATAAACAATATTGGAGTTTGAAATTTACAAAAAAATGTTTTCTTTATTAAATCTCTGTCTGAGTATTGTATAAAGTTGTAATCCATAACACAGGGCTTTATAAAATAAAATATAAGCAAAATAAGTATTCTGACCCACCCACCCCCACATGCATACACAATACATACATCTCTTTTTGTTATTCCCTTTTTTTCAAATAAATGTTATTCAAAAACTGAAAGATGAATAGATGAAGCAAAGAAAATATAGGCAGATAAATGCAATTTGAGGAATCCATTCACACTGAAGAACCATAGTTTATATTGAAGTGTTTCTATGCCAAGGCTAGAGGCCTTTGAACCAAGAATGTTTGAAAATGCAAACATAAATATAGGAGTGTATCAAGGCAGGCTTTCAAAGCCAGTGTCAACCTGCTGATGAACTTTCAGGCTAATGAATGGTGGTCTAATTGTTTGGTATCCTGACATTTTGCCAACAATTGTCACTGACATCTTCAGAAAGTGAAAGTGGTAATGGCTGTACTTACCTTATCAATTGTTGAGTTTAAACAGCTTTGTAGATATTACATTTCTGATTCTGTTTCAGATGATCATACTCCAACTTTATCTCCATTTTTCTATGAACCAAAACTTCTTTTTTCTTTGTCAACTTATTAATCTCTTGGAAATGTAGCTGAAATTATTATCTGTCCATAAGAATTGAATTCCTTTTTATGGAGGGAATTCATCTGCATAATAAGGCACTTTCAATGCGGTAATATGTCCAATATGTTTGTGGAGTCTTAAAACTCTTTTTTACTTTGAGTGAACCATTGGAAAACCTGAACGACCAGATTGGAAATAGACTCTTCTGGAGAAAATTTACATTGACTCACTAAATTTCAATGCCAACCTGTTGCCATATAATAAATAAAATAATTTGTCTGATTGTAGATGGAAATGTTCTCTCCTTACACATGGTAAGACTACCTTCTGGGTGTAATTATGTGTGAGAATGACCTTGGGACATGGGGCAAAGTGATGCTGCCTATAAAATGATCAGATAAGAGAGAACATAGCCCATCATTGCATAGTGGATTGAGTAAAAGGCTCAGAAGAGATCTTTCCTAAATTCTATGGCTGTAAAGTGATATGCAAGATTCTGTTAATGTAACTTTACAATAAAGTAGAATTAGTTTATCTGGTCATGTTTCTTGTCTAGTTTACCTGGTAAGGCTGACACTGGGGCTTTTCCTGGAGTACCTGACTCTTACTGATAGAACATATGAGAGGCTTTATGCACAGATATTTCTAGTGCACCCATTGTAGTCTATCTAAGAACGGGCTTTATTGACAATCACTCATGATTCTTATTGATGATCTCATTATTTATTCTTTATTGATGATAATTTATATCATTTCTTGGCTTCTGCAACTTCTTTTACTGTCTTTAAAGGCAATTTGGAAACTTGAAGCTGGTGCAAAATGCAGCAGCCTACATTGGTAACAAGCTCTACATAGTTTGCAAACTTTTTCAAAGTCAACTATACTGGTTGATAGTAAGTGTCTGGCTATAATTCAGTACATTTACTGGTACCTTTAAAATCTTAAATGGCTTGAGGCTTGGTATTTCCAAAAGATAGTGTTGGGAGTGTTTATAGAGGTCATCAAATCCAACTATCTGCTTAGTGATGATCCACCATAACACTTCTGAAGATGACCTTCCAGTCTCAGTTTGAAGAACTCAGATGGAAAATCATACACTCAGAAAGTTCATCTGAGCCCACCTTCTTGTATTTTAATCCACTGGTTCTAGTCCTGCACTCTGATGTGATATAAAATAGTCAATTTATTGTTCTGTTTGACTACCTTTCATACATTTGTAGACTGATACCTTATCACTCCTTAATAATTTATATATTCTATCAAGATGCACAACTTCATATCTCTTCCTGTTAACCTTAATCCTGTTCATTTCAGCCCACAGTTCAAGCCTGTTTCAATCATGTTAAATATTTTCTTTTTCATCTAAAATATTAGCTTTTCCTCTCAATTCTGTCATCAGCAAATTAGATTAATATCCCTCCAATTCCCTCATCCAATTAATAAATAAAATAAACTTGGACAGGTCCAAGGTCTAGGAGAGAACCCTTTGATGCTCAGCTCGGTTCTTCCCTCCAAGTTGAAGTCATTAATGAGTTCTTACTAGGCATGATCATTCAGTCAAGTGTGTCTAATAGTTTATCAAGTATCTTTTTACCATTTTATGAAAGAATATCATAAGACAGTCCAAATATGCTGTATCTTAAGGAATTTAGAGACAACCTTAAGGATGATGTGAAAGAACCATAAAGAAGAACTTACAGAAAAGATTAGCATTCCAAAGATTAAAGAAAGTATGATAAGAAACCTTAAAATAACTCTAACTTGAACTTGTTTAGTATAAGATGGGAAGAGTTTTAGGGCTGATATTAGCCCTTTCAGGTAGGATCCATGTAGTGATTAAGGATGCCATAGAGATTCCAGGAATGGCCCTTTATTGTTGTTGGGTACAGCAACAGAGTTTTAATTCAATTTGAACTGAAGCCAAGTTTCATACCCTCTATCATCATTAAGCTCTACAAGGTTAGGATGCTGAGCTGATAGGCTCCCATTTGAGACTTGGTTGCTCCTGCAGTACAGGGTGAGCTTCCATCACTCCTGTCAATCCAGTAGCTTGAAAGCCAGCAGTAGTGAGTAGTTAAATGGCTACCACCTCGATGGGCAACCTAATGGGGATGTGAAAGTAGCCCCCAATTGGGCATTCCCTGGACAATGTTTTTTTTTTTTTTTGAAAATTTTTTTATTAATTTTTTAACAAACAAACATATACCAACAAAACACAAAACATAGAAAAACATAAAATATATTTTTGGACGGCAGTTTGATCCCGAGTTACATCTTTTTGTACAGACATAAATTCAAGTTCATTCGTCTCGGTGCTACAGTTGAGATCTCGGGGCTCTGAGATCTCAGCTGATATTTTCACCCCTGGTCGGTCCTAACGGACCTAAACCGTCCCGTAGAGACGGGGATTGTGAAGGGCACAGTCCCAGGATCCCAGAGATATCGCAAATCTCTGGTTTGATCCGGGAGAAGCCCTTTTGCTGGCGGTGGAAAGGCAGCCTCCAAAGCTGCTGAAGTCGGGACAGCTCCGAAAAGAAAGTGGCTGGAGAGAGGGTGTGTCGGCTGGATGAGAAACTGACTTTGTATTGCAAATTGGCTGAGACCTGAAAGGATATCCTGAACAAAGAAGAAACCTGTGGCTTTATTCTTGTCTGACTGGAATCTGGTTGAGCGGCGTTTTTTAAGTGATGTCAAATTGAGGCTTGGATTCTTTCCTTACTATTTTTTTTTCTCTTTTCTGAGGACTTTAATGTGACTTTGTAGGTAACCAGATTGAATTTTTTCTTATGTATATTTTTATGCTTCTTTTGATTTTTTAATTTCCTTTAGGATAGAGGCCCCCTTTGTTTCTTCTGAGTTTTGTATACATTACTCTTTTTTCTGGTTGAGGGGGGGAAAAGTATTAAGAGACCTTGCAACACTGCCAACTAGAGGCTTGAAAGTACTTTATTTGAATTGGGGAGAAATGTATAAATACTCCTTCTCAAGGACATTTTAATGTGATAAGATGGAGGGAGAGCATAGAAAAATATTATTACAGGTATTTTCCTGGACTCTTATCAATATCTCAACACTTGAGGCTTGGCTTTGAAGCTGCTGGAGAAGAGAGTCATAATAAGAGCCTTGGATAAATAAATAAAATGCAGTGTGCAGTATATATATATATATATATATATATATATATATATATATATATATATATACTGCACACTGCATTTTATTTATTTATCCAAGGCTCTTATTATGACTCTCTTCTCCAGCAGCTTCAAAGCCAAGCCTTTTTGTATATTTCAATTTTAGTAATATTTTTATTTTTGCTTTTTATTTTATCCCTTTTCTTTTTTGGCTTTTTGGGCCTTTTTATTATTGGATCTTTCCATTTTGGATCATAATTGATTACTCTATGAGATGGATTGAAGGTCAAAAAGAATTTGAAGTTTTTTGAAGCATTAAAATGAAAAAAAAAGTGAGAAAAAGAAGAAAGTGTTAAATGAAATAGATTGTGTGTATTTGGATTGCTTGGTGACTTTGGGACTTTTGGAAATTCTTATTTGAATGATTAAAATCATTTGGGTCGTTTAAATTTTTTCTTTTTTTTACAATGGCATTACTTATGGATGAACTGAAAATGGAATTTATAAAATATAATCAAGAGAAACAAGAAGGGAAGGATTCTTTTGGCTCTATTTTTCATTTTTTAGAAATGGCAATTTCTACATATGAGAAACTACAAGAACAAGAAGATTGGGATGAAGAAGAAACCATCCTTAATGAACAAGCAACTTTATTTGGGAAAGAAAGGGGAAAGAGGAGAAAGAGAATGGAGAATTTAAGACTTAAAAAAACAACCAAAAAAGGGAAAAACAAGGTGAAAAGTGGACATAATATCAGAAAGCAACAGAAAAGAGGAATACACAAGAGGGTGGAGATTAAGAGACAAGGGGGTAAAAAGGGTAAAGGGGAGAAACAAGGGAGGAAAGAAGGGAAGAGAAGCTACAAAGGTTTGAAACTAGATGTAAAGAAGCAGATTTTATTTAGAGATAATGGGTAAACATATAACTGAAAAAGAGTTTCTGCAAAGGTACATAAGATTGTGTTGTTGTATCTGTACTTGAAATAATGTTAGAAAATTGGAATAATATATGATTATAAAATGGGACAAAATATTTAATGTAACTTAGCGAATTTTTTTTTTTAAATAAAATAAATGAAATTAAATATGAGAGAATTGAATTAAAGAAAGTAACTAAGCAAAATCTATAAGTGTTCCCATAGAAGTATGATATTTATTTAGAAAGGATTGTGTAAAATGTTTAAGACTTAAATGAATATTAATTTTAATGATATAATTTCAATTGCTATGGATTGTTGTTTTAATTATATTATATATAAAAAAAAAAACTTTTTTCTTTCTGTTTTAAAATATTGAGTTTATTTTTAGAATGTACTACGCAGAATCCGAATGAAAATTATGTATTATGTTAAGCTTTAAAATTAGGGGAAGGATAAGTATGACAAGGCATTATACTCCAATCAGTCATTACAGAAGAAATTTTGTGTT
>BLBF01010492.1:0-16815 GCA_015471245.1 Laticauda colubrina | reverse complement strand
GTGCCATGTTTTCTTATATGGATATAAAAATATAATTAATAAAACACAGCTGTCTGTTTACTGTAATGTATAACAACACAAACTCTCACTTTTTACATAAATCTGTTTAACCTAGTTAAACTGACTTTGCAGCCTCTGGGCCCATAACCAGTGTTAAGCCTGGGTTCCCCAACCAGGGTTAGGTAGACAAGCTAAACAGAATGTGCAGCGTTAGTCAGATAGGCACACAGATAAATGAGTGAGCTAAGCTTGTATGTTTATTAACATACAGTAAAAATAACAGATACGCTTGTGCTATCAAGAATATAGTTTATTCCAGTATAAGTTTATGGCATAGTCAAATAACAGTCCAATAGTAATTTACCATGTAGTCAGTCCATTCAGGGATATTCAGTTAGCAAAGTCCATGTAGAATATCCTATGTCAGTTCACTTACAAATCAGTCCTTAGTTGTCTCTCCCGTTCGAGCAATGCAGTCTTGATTCCAAGCAATAATCAGGGATCATTAAAGCCAGAGAGAGTGAGCAAGCCGTAGTCTTGCTACTTTTATATTGTTTTCTTAACCACTCCTTTAATTGCTATTTCACAGTTAAAGCTGTATACACTCTAACATACACTAACTATGATTCATAGTTATTATTTCACCTAAACCAGTTAGGGTAAACAATGTTATCCCTAATATGGTCCACCCTCCCAGGTGCCAAACCTACGGCCCTTTATTATCAATAATAATGTAATAATTATCCACACATGTCAACATAAACACAACTCTTTATTAAACGCCCTGTTCATCTCATCCATGTGATGAGACAGGCTGAAGGAAGCATCCATTAAGCATCTACCATCCTGTCTTGCCACTCCACTGCTCCAGCTGGGGAGTTGCACCAGTGTTTCAGGAGGTTGCTCTGCTTCTTCGCTTCATGTGAATCTCTGTTGGGGCCTTGCACATCCTCAGTGTCGATCAGGTTTCGCCCTTGCCTCCATTCCCCAGGCTCCATGTCCCCATTGCCTTGTTGGAGGTCCACGAGCCTGTTCTGCAAGACTGGGTAGCGGGTGTGCATGAGATTGTGCAAGATGCAGCAAGCTTCCATGATCCTCCTCATGGTCTCTGGGCAATGCTTCATGGTGGTGAGAAGTACCTGGAACCTGTTGGCCAGGATGCCAAAGGTGTTCTCTACCACCCGCCTTGCCCTGGACAGCCTGTAGTTGAAGATCCTCTCTTCACGGGTGAGGAGTCTGGAAGTGTAGGGCTTCATGAGGTAGGTTGGAAGGGAGAAGTCGTCATCCCCCACGATGAAGTAGGGTACATCTTGTGTGTGGTTGGGCAGGGGGTCTGGATCTGGGAAGCCCACGATTAGGTTGTGTTCCAGCCCCTCCTTGAGGTGACTGGCGTTGTATACCTGGGCATCTGAAGAGGAGCCGTTGCCTGAAGCATCGATGTACATGAACTTGTAGTCAGCATCGACCATGGCGAAGAGGATGATGCTGAAGAAGCCCTTGGAGTTGAAATAAGTGGACCCTGAGTTGGCTGGAGATTTGCAGACCACGTGCTCTCCATCTACGGCTCCAACGGTGTGTGGTAAGTTCCACTTCTGATACCACTGCTCTGCAACTTTCTTCCATCCTTCTTCAGTGGAGGGGTACTGGAGGAGCTCCTCCTTGTATTCTTCGATGATGGCCTGCACCACTTCTCTGACCACAATGCTGATGGTGTTGGATGGCACCCTCCAGCCATTCTGCATGCTCCTGTAGGAGGTCCCTGAGGCCAGGTGGCGAAGAGTAAGTGCCACCTTGAGCCCAGGTTCCAGGCTGGGCCGGAAGCTGGTGTTTGCCTTGGTCAACCTGGGTTTCAGGCACTGCACAACTTCATCAAACATGGCTGGAGGCATCCTCATGAAGTTCTGGAACGCCCGAGTGTCTTCGCTCCTGAGCTCCACCATCAGCTTGTTGTACAGTCCGTCCTCTGCTCTTCTGGCGAACCATCTTCGGACCCAGACTCTTTTTGTGTGTCTCCTTTTCTTCTCGCAGTAGTGTTCACAGAGCCTGCAGATGGCTTCACACTGTTGCAGAATAATGGTGGCTGCCGAAAGGACTGTGTTACAATCCATGGTGGACATGACTGGATGCTGTGGAAGAGGAAGTGGCAGATGAAGGCTGCAGAGGTCTGCACCGCTGGGCTGCTGTTCTGAAAGTGCGATGCAGGCGAGTTGCTTCCCCTTTTTATAGGCAGTATAGGTTTTCCGCTAGGCATTTTGTAGGCATCCTGTAGGCATCCTCTCGACATCCTTAATATTAGAGATAGGTCCCCTCTGCGAACGTTTTTTCCGTTTTAAATGCTTTGTTTCCATTCTGCATCTGCTAGGCATCCGTTCTGCATCCGTTCTGTGTCTGTTCCACTTCCTCCCTGCGTCTGGGCGGATGGAGTTGCACGGATGCGCAGCGGATGCCTAGCGGATGCGTAACGGATGCCTTGCGGATGCGTAGCAGATGCAGAATGGATAAACTGGATACATTTTCTGCGCAAAAGTTTTAGGCAGTCCAAAACTTTTGGAGCGGATGAAACGTCCATAAATGGATGCTGGGCGGAAAGAGAGGAAGTAAAACGGAGGCAGTGAGTACAGAACGGATACATCACGTTAACCAATGGATGGCAAGGTTTTTTGTCCGTTTTACATCCTCTTTGCATCCGTTGGTTCAGTGTGACATGGGCTTAAGCTGGCAGGAATAGCTAACACCCAAGAAGATAGGCTCAAGATCCAGATGGATCTTGACAGACTAGAACACTGGGCCATGTCTCACAAAATGAAATTCAATGTAGAGAAACGTCCAGTCCTACACTTGGGCAAGAAAAACCAAAAGCACACATATAGACTGGGTGAAACCCAGGCTCAATAGCACTAACTGTGAGAGGGATCTTGGAGTCTTAGTGGACAACCAGCTAAATTTTAGCCAGCAGTGTGCAGCAGCAGCCAAAAACGCTAATGCAATCCTAAGTTGCATTAACAGACAGATACAATCAAGATCAAGTGAGGTATTAATACCATTTTATAAAGCCTTAATAAGACCACACCTAGAGTACTGCATCCAGTTTGTTCACCACATTATAAAAAAGATGTTGAGATTCTAGAAAAAGTACAGAGAAGAGCAACCAAGATGATTAGGGGACTGGAGACTAAAACATACAAAGAACGGTTATAGCTTGGCTAGTCTAGTAAAGAGAAGGATCAGGGGAGACATGATATCAGTCTTCCAATATTTGAGAGGCTGCCACAGAGAGGAAGGGACAAGCTATTTTCTAATGCCTGAACATATTACAGAACTGAAAAAACTTCCTACTGACTTAAAGCCAAAATGTCCTTTACGTCAAAGCATTTGCAGCGTGACTACTATTATGGAGCAAAACATAGCACACAGAGACTTGGACTTTAATAGTAGTTCATATACAAGACATATATGGAAATATACGTGGTAGGCAAATACCTTACAAGCAATCAATCTTTTTAACTCTACATGGAGAACTCTGCAATGGATAGAGGACACAAGGACAGAGAATACACCCTCTAATGGCTGCCTTATATAAACACTTCTTAAAGTGGTAAGACTTCTCTGGACCCCTTCTTTGTCTAAAACTGGCAATACCAATGCTGATTCATATTCATTGCATCAGCCTTACATTACATCAGCCTTACATTGCTTCAGCCTTACATTGCATCAGCTTTACAGCTGGTTGGCTCTTAAATCTCAATACCTTTATTTTGAAAGTCAATGCTGAAGGGCACCATCACAAAAGGGCTGATGCAATAGTGTGGCCAGTCCCCAAGAACAACATCAACTTTAGTCAAAAACTAGTCAGAAATTTGCATAAATAAAAAAAAATCACATCCATGCAAAAGAAATAAAGGATGCCTTTCCACTCATGTAAGGAGGAAAGGGAGGGAAAGGGATCCATCTTCCACTGCCATTCTTATACATAGGGCATACATAACCAAGTGTATCACAAAACCAGATGAAAAACCAGGATGTTCCCTGAAATCAGGATCTGAGTGGATGTGGCAAGAAGTCAAGTAACCCATCACACACAGTGGACACCCTATCATTGGTGATTAAAAGCCCACTCTTTATTGAATAAACTAAGAAAGTTCAAAATATAAAGGATCTTAGTATACATAGAAACATTGATTTTCTGGTTTGTTGAACTATCTTCCTCCAGCATCACTTCCTGAAATGTCCTGATAGGAAGGACAACCCAGGGAGAAGGACACCCCACAGAAAAGTCTGTGACTTTTCATTAACATATTTTTCTCTCTCTAGCTCTTCCTCCTCTCATGGAGCCCTGGAAGAAGTCCCAAAAAACAAATTGCATCTCAATGTGATTGTCCCCATTTGGGTCCATGAAATCTCTTCTGCTGCTTCTCCAGTGACTGCCTTTGAGGTAAACATGAGATTGAAACAATGTGAAAGATATATTTAGCCTCAGAAAAGGATTAAACTCACACTCTTGGTGGCCCAATGTTTGGGACAGGGCAGTGGCTCTGCTCTTGAATTTCATACCTTTCAGCGGTGGAATTCATTTTTTTTTACTACCGATTCTGTGGGCGTGGCTTATTTGGTGGGTATGGCTTGTGGTCATGTGACTGGGTGGGTGTGGCTTACTGGTCATGTGACTGGGTGGGTGTGGCTAACTCAATGTCACTCAGATCAAGGGGTGCCTCACCTGGCCCCTCCCCTCCCAGCCATTCCTTGGTACCCAGCCTCAATTTATTGATAGTTCTGTAAAAATGTTCACCTTTTTTGACTTTATTATCTGCACATTATATATGTACTTTCATGGATCACTGAAAAGAGGAAATAGCTCACATACTTTACTCAAGAGTGTGATCGGCAACAGGCTTTTAAGGGGCTGCCAAAAAGATAGGGGGACAATGTATTTTCAAAAGAAGCAGAATGCAAACAAGAAGCAATGGATGGAAACTGAACAGAGAGAAGCAACCTAAAACTAAGGAGAAACTTCCTGACAGTGAGAACAATTAACCAGTGGAACTGCCTGTCTCCAGAAGTTCTGGGTGCTCAATCACTGGAAGTTTTTAAGAAATGACTGGACAGCCATTTCTCAGAAATAGTATAGGGTTCACCCCAAGGTCCTTTCTAAGTATTATTCTGACACCTTTCCCAGGATCTCTACTCAGAGTTTGGCATCCTCAGTTTTCTTGCCTGAGCTGGGGGTTGGACGAGAAGACCTCCAAGGTCCCTTTCAACTCTTGTTAAAGACGTGTATTTTGTGCTCTGGACTATTGACATTGAATGCATGTAAACCCTGAAAAATATGTGGTAGCCCTGGGCAAAAGAAAGGCAGAAAAATCATTTAGGTATAGGGACAGTGTAAAATATTAACATATGATAAATAATGGAACAATTAAAACGAATAGCACAGAGTTTTATCTCTCTCTCTCTTTCTATTTTTTTTCTTTCTTTCTCTGCCTTCCACTTTCTTTCTTTCTTTCTTTCCTTCCTTCCTTCCTTCCTTCCTTCCTTCCTTCCTTCCTTCCTTTCTCTCTCATACACACACACACACACACACACACACACACACAGAGCATTTTACAGACAAGCATTTTGGAAGCAACTCCTTTAAATTTCTCCAAGGCTTGAGTGAATTCCCCCACCCCCTCTGTCAGACTGCACTCCTTCTCACTCCAGTACTTTAGCTCACAAGGGGAAAGCATAATGAGGATGATACCAAGAAGTTACCTGACTTTAAACAGAAAGCGATACTTGCAACATCCATGGGGAATCTTTGGATAAGTTTTTAAAAGACCTGCTTCCAAATTGCATTTCTTTTATGTTGCAAAAATGCTCCAAGGCTTGATTCACCCCCACCCCCTCTGTCAGACCGCATTCCTTCTCACCCCAGCACTTTAACTCACAAGGGGAAAACAATATTTGCAGCGTCCATGCGTTTCTTCCTTTTTCCTGGTGAGAAAGAGGATATGGGGAATGAAAAGCTAGGAGAACGATTGCAAGTGAGCAACTTGGCGATCGGGTTGGGGGTATGGCTAGCCAGGGATTGCCACATGTTCAGTGACCCATGCCAAATAACCGCTACCGGTTCACCTGAATAGTATGAATTGGTCCAATAGCACCTCTGGTAGGGATAAGTCTGGTCTTGAGCAATTTTTTTTGTGGTTGGGATTGGTTTTTGCAATGGTGTTTATTGTATGAATGAACATATGTTTGCTGGACTCATTTTTCCATTCAACTCTACAAAATTTTGGGCCTACCAAGCCATCATTGTATTTGAACTCAGGGCCATCTCTGGTTATTTCAGTGATATGATATTCAATGATGAGAATAACGAATGAGCTCTTTGTATAATTGGACTAACATTGAGTGGCCAGCAGCTAGTCCATATTCATGGAGAAGAGTCTGCTGCTAAGTGTTGGGAGAATTTGAAGAGGATTTATGTTCATGACGCTGTAGGTGCACACATACATCTTACACGCAAACTGTTTAGAGCATGTCTTCTGAAAGGTAGTGATATGTTCGCTCATTTGAACTTCATGAAAAGAACTGATATTTTCAGAGCTGCATCAAGTTTACATCATTCTTTCCTCATTGGATGAAAGTTATGATGATTACATATCTTCACTGGAAGTCCTGACCAAAAATGAACTGAGATTGACTGACATAACTGGAAGGTTGTTCGAAGAAGCAAGAAGACAACTGGATAGAGACCACTTGAGAAAGGAAGAACCACAAGAAGAGAATTTGTGTTCAACTAGCTATACTGTTAGGAAATGTTTTTCTTGTGGGGCTGGGGGAAATATAGCTAGATTCCGTAAGAAGGGAAAATGACAGAATACTGGTATTCACCAGAAGGCCAAGAAGAATGTTAGTTTAGCTATGTCTAGCAATTTAACTGTAAACCATGATTTGTGAGTTGTTGATAGTGGAACATTGCAGTGCATTATTAAAGATAGAGAGAGGTTTATAAAGATGTCTATGAGTAAGCAACAGGTACCATTGGCAAATGGATGGAAGATGAAAGAATCTGGTGAAGGTACTGCATATTGTTCTTGTGTAGTAACTATGTTATATGTACCTAAACTGAAATTTAATTTAACAACAGTAAGGGCTTTAGTTAATATTGGATATGTAGTAACCTTTAGGGAGATAACTGTCTAATAGAGAAAGAGGGTAAAAGGGTTACTGCTACATTAAAAAAAATGATTTATATGTGATACATGATGACCAGCTGAAGATGGCTAACTCAGTTTATAACAATGTTAAGCCACATGATGAATGTATACATTTACTACATAGACGTCTATACATTAATTTCAAAATGCTCAAACAAACTGTTGAACTGGCAGAGAGAGTACAATTGAAACCCTGTAGCAAGTATTTAAACTGTAATGCTTGTTGTCAAGAAAAGAGCAATGTTACTCCTGCAAAGAGACAAAACGGGTTTAAGATCAAAGAACCTTTAGAGGTTGTGTTTGCTGACATAATTGGTCCTAAGAAACCAAATTTAGGAGGTGCCTGTTATATTTTGAGTTTTATGGACCATTATTCACGATATGGTTTCTGCTATCTTGTGAAAAACAAAACAAAAACATTCCAACTTTCTTTAGCTGGCTAAGGTTTGCTGAGAGAAAAATGAAAAGTAAAGTAATAACTTTAGTAACTGATAACAGGACTGAGTTTGTCAACAAAAGTTTCCAAACAATGTTGAAATTGGCTGGTGTTGAGCATAAATGTTCTGCAGCTTACAGACCACAACATAACTCGTTTGTAGAATGAAGAGGGAAAACATTACAAGCCATGGCTCATACTATGCTATCTGATTCAGGTTTGCCTGAAACACTGTGGGGTGAAGCCATAATGTGCAGTAACCATTTGTTAAACAATGTAGTTAATACAACAACTAGAGAATTGCCATTCACTCGTTGGCATGGCAGAAAACCAAATTTAAGTTATCTACACACATTTGGAGCTCCAGCACGGGTGCATATTCCCTCACAAGTAAGACTGAAAGGGCAACATAGAGCTAACAAGTTACTTTTTGTGGGTTATGAGGCCAACCATCATTTAGATTCTGGGATTGAGGAACAGCTTGTGTTTATTGTAGTGCTAGTGCAAAATTTCTTGAGCACGTTGGGTGGGATAAACTGGAACAGGAATCCAGCAATGATATTATTATTGACACCCAAATAGTCCCTAAAGATAAAATTAGTAAACCCCAAATAGCCATGAAAGAGGAAGAAAAGGAGGAAGTAGGAGGACAGGTACAGGAAGAGGTAGAAGAACAGGAGCAGGTGGCACAGGTGAGTCCATCAGTAAGCCCTGTATTACCAAGACGTTCAACCTGTGTAACGCGACCACCTGATAGATATCAGGCTAGTGTTGTATGCCAAGTGAATACAGTTCCAAGTAATTATAGTGAACTAAAACTGTATCCTGCTAAGTATCAGGCTGCTTGGCAGAAAGCAATGGATAAGGAACTAGAAACTGGAGGTATATGAAAATGTTTAGCTACCACCAGGTAAACATGCCAGGTAAACATTTTTAGTCTGGCAGGCCTGGAAACCTCAGCACGTAGCAACAAAAATACCCAATCAAACCCTGCACCAGTAAACAGCAGTGTCCTTCAAGGTAGCGTTCTACGACCCACACTCTTTACACTCTAAATATATGACCTTTGTGATCACCTTAAAAGCAACTGTATCCTCTTTGTGGATTACATAAATTTATTCAACACCACTGACAATGCTACCATCCTTCAAAGCAACCTTGATTTTATGTCTGAATGGTCAAATAATTGGCAACTCCAAATCTCGACCAACAAATGCTCTGTCCTACACATTGGTAAAAAAATCAGTACACCAAATACAAGCGAGGTGGATATGACCTTGTTGATGATCCTCACTCTGTCAAGGACCTTGGAGTTCTCATATCAAATGACCTAAGCACCAGAACTCACTGTTACAACATTGTTAAAAAAATTTCAAGAGTTGTAAATCTAATCTTAAAAAGATTAGAGAAACTTAAGAAGTTTCTCCTCTGATAATACTGAATTACTCAAAAGAAAAAAAACATGTACTGGGAGTGCAGTCTTATCCAAAAGACAAGAACAATTGAGAAAGCATGGTTGACTCAGGAGTAAGGCCACACCTTGGAGATGGTTGCCCCCTCCCATAGGACATATAAAAAGAGCAATGAATGATCCATCCATATTTATAAATATTTATGATTAATAGCATAATAAATCTCTGGTTACTTCTTGCCCTTTTATTATCTGCAAAGAAAAGTAGTCTCAGACATGAGAAATATTTGCTTCTTCAGTCATTAGGAGCTGCAAGGCTACATTCCTTACATCTCCATTTGCGTACAAAACAGTCTCATTCATTCAGAAACTGATTTTACCAACACTGTTGTGATTAAAAATAAAAGTTGATATATTGTTATTGGTTTTCTTTAGGAATATAGAGGAAAATAAATATGAATAGTTTTAGGAACATGAGGAATACCTTTCCCTCATGTGCATCTTGCTTACTTACTTCCCATCTTTGTCAATTTTAAACCAATGTTGTACTATTTATTATTTTAGTCATTCTTTTTTCTTGATTGTAAGCTGTGTAGAGTCATTTATAGCCAAAATGGGTAGCATTTAGGTTTAATAAACAAACAAACAAACATTAAATGATTGAAAACTATTAATCAAGCCCACTAAACTAAATGACATTTTTTGAAGAATAATAGATTTCTAAAGACATTTTAAATTTTATTTTGACATCAAATGTCCTTTGGTATTCAGATCTGGCCTAAAAATAATGATGTAGTACTTGGGGATGAAGATGCAGCCCAGCAAGTCAGCACTGGAGGCCAAGATGGAGAAGACCTGCACAGCCACTGTGTACTTCCCCTTGGTGCTCAGGTAGGCTGGCACAAAGGACACCCAGACACTGCAGAAGACCACCATGCTGAAGGAGATCAGCTTGGCTTCATTGAATGCCCCAGGGAGATTCCTTGCCAGAAAAGCCACTGTGAAGCATATGGTGGACAGGAAACCCGTGTAACCAAGGGCACCATAGAACATGGCAACAGAGCCTTCATTGCATTGTAGAATGAACTATCTTGATTGGGAGTGCAAGTCAGAGTCAGGGAATGGGGGGAAAGTGCCCAGCCAGATCTGCAGATCACAACTAGGAGGCCAGAACAAGAAAGGACAATGGACTTGGCCAAGCTCTTCCTCAGCAACCTCTGCACTTTATTCCCTGTTTTTGTGACCAAGAAGCTAACACCACCATGATTGTTTTGGCCAAGATTGCAGAAATGGCAGCTGAGAATATAATGCTGAAGGCTGTTTGATGGAGGGGGCAGGTTACTCTCCTTGGCCAGCCAATGAATAGGAAGGAGGTCAAGATGGAAAGCAGGAGGGAGACCAGGAGGATGTAGGAGAGATCCCGGTTCTAAAAAAGATAGGGCAGATCTTTAAGTGAGACTAAGAGAACTTGAGGAACTAAGAGAATGTGAGGAAGACAGACACAGAAATCCAGATCATCTTCTCCCTTTTCAGTCCCAAGTTCAACTCTTGAATACTGATGTTTATTTTGTATAATCATTGAAAGTGTTGTAGTTGCCTGCCATGTTAAATGCTGCTTCTTATAGGAATAAGAATTATGTGGGGGGTTTTTTCTAATTTATTTGCTGTCCAATTTATTCCTCTCTCATCTTGCTTCTATACAATATATTTATACCCTATATTATGCCTACTTTATGGGATGTGGTGGCTCAGTTGCTAAGACGCTGAGCTTGTCGATCAGAAAAGTCAGCAATTTGGTGGTTTAAATCCCTAGCACCGCATAATGGAGTGAGCTCCCGTTACTTGTCCCAACTTCTGCCAACCCAGCAATTCAAAAGCACATAAAAATGCAAATAGAAAAATAGGGGCCACTTTGGTGGAAAGGTAACAGTCTTCCATGTGCCTTCGGCTGTAGAGTTGTAATTGCAGGAATGTTCCAATCTCAGATGGCAAATCTCAGATAAAGAATGTTTCCAAGCAAATACAATTCAGGCAAACAAAGTCACTAATCTATGGATAAAGGAGGATTAGAGAGAGGAAGTAGACATATGTTAGACTTTAACTAGAGATAATTAATTGTATGGATTACTGTACTAAACAGTAACGAAAGTTAAGCAGTAACCAAAGTTAACCAATGATGGAGTATGACTAAAATGTATCTAAATGCAAGACTATACTCCAACAAAGATCATCATAATTCAGTTGTTCATGATCAAACAACTTGACTGCCTCATCATTACAACAAGTAGTGCCTGAAAAGGACCCTCTTATTTTGTCCAGCAAGGATTTGGTGCATCTTCAACTTTTTGAGGTTTCTTCAACCTTTTGGTTTCTGTAAGTATGGGGTCTTCACTTTCTGAGGATCAAAGGAAGCATGTAAATGAATTAGGCTATTTGTTGAAGAAAAATAATACTGAGGTACTACAGAGAAATCTCTTCAGGCTGGTCCAGGAGATTGCAGCTCAGTGCCTATGGTACCCAGAAAAGGGGTCTTTAAAATTAACTGATTGGGAACATATTGCGAAAACATTGCATGCTGAACCTCAAGCAAAAATAGAAGTTTTGCATGTGTGGCATTTATGTAGGCATGCAATTGAAACATTTGGTCACAGTGAACTTTCTCTTTTAACACCTCCACCTTCACGTTATACTAATGCTGTCATTTGTCCCCCTTCTTCACCTGAATATATGTCTTCAATTCCCTCAGCTCCTGCAGATACAGGGCAAAAGCCTCCTGACTCTATTGTTCAGTTTTCTTTTCAGAAAATGATAGAGACTTGTAAAAGGGATGCTTCTGTCTCAGGAACAGAACTTGCAGAATAACTGCCTGTTTGTCCAGTACAATATTGTCCTGGTCAGGGGCCACAGCTTGGACTGCAAGTAGCAGAATGGGAGGGTCTGCCTTATCAGATCTTAAGAGAGTTTAAAAAGGCAGTTACAGACTATAGGATTTGTGGTAATTTTACAAGAGGACTTGTAGAAGGAATAAAAAATGGTTATACAATGATCCCTGAAGACTGGAAGCAAATATTTCGCATAATTTTAACATCCATGCAATATGTGGTTTGGGAAAGTGAATATATGAGACATGTTCAAGCTGCTGCTTCAGGACAAGGAGGAGCATATACAGTTGAGCAGCTATTTGGTTCTGGACCATTTGGTACAATTCCTACTCAAGTTGTTCCTCCTCCAGCTACGTTAACTATTGTTTCTGAATGTGCCTTTCGTGTTTTTCTTAAGGTACCCCAAGCTGGAGAACCTCGAGCAATTTTTTTCAAACATTCGACAGAATGCCAATGAGCCTTATGCTGGCTTTGTTGAGCATCTGTCCAAAGCAATTAGACAGCAGTTTGATCATCAGGAAGCTGCTGGTGAACTTCTTCACCAGTTAGCTATTGAAAATGTTAATGCAGATTGTAAAAGAGCTTTACAGCCATTAAAGGGTACTGCTCATTACACTCTGGCAGATATGCTGCGAGTCTGCCAGGATATTGGATCACAAACTTATAAAATGCATATGTTAGCAGCTGTTATTCAGAAAGGACAGAGACCAATTGATAACTGTTTTAAGTGTAAGAAGCTTGGCCACTTTCAGAAGGACTGTCGTTCTACACCTGCAATGCCTCAGAATTGTCCCTCTAAGAAGTGCCCTATTTGCAAAAAGGGATTTCATTGGGGCAATCAATGTCAGTTTTGGTTGGGAAACATGCCAATGGGTGTGGCACCCACCCAGAATCCAAAGCGTGCCTTTCCCATCACTCTGACTCCTCCAGCAGTCTCTCTTACTCCTCCCCAGCCACAGCCGGTAGTGCTGGGATCGATTTAATCACTCAAGAGGAAATTGAGTTTAAATTTCCCTTGGAAGTTAAAATAGTTCCATCTCAATTTAAAGGTCCTCTTCCTTCAGTATTAGTTGGCTTATTTTTGCCTTGTTCTTCTGCACACAAAAAGGGCTATTTTGTTGTGCCTGGGGTAATAGATTCAGATTACACTAGTATCCTCATGATTCAGATTTGGGTGAATCTTCCTCAAGTTCTTCCTTGTAATTCTTCTGTTGCATAATTACTTCTTCTTCCATCTGAAATTCCATCTTCTGGTATAGGTAATTGTGGGGATGCAGGATTTGGATCAACTTCTTTGTAGGCTTACTTCATCAGCTGAACTCCTCTCGTCCTTTGTTAACGCTCTTCCTTAATAAACAACCATTTCAAGGGTTATTGGATACTGGAGCCGATGTTACTGTCATCTCCTCTTTACAGTGGCCAGTACAGTGGCCAAAAACAACAGTTTCTTCTTTGTGGGAAATAGGAGATTCTACAGCTGTTTGGCAGAGTGTTCAAGATATTAATGTTACAACATCTGCTGGTAAGTCCTTTTTCCTACAACCACACATTCTAGATATTCATACTAATATTTGGGGCCGTGATATCCTTTCTCTTCTTAATGCCCATTTGATTCTTGATGATGGCTCTTCCTCTTAAATGGCTCTGTTCTATGCCGGTTTGGGTAGAACAATGGATATTATCAAGGGAAAAACTCACTGCTTTATAGAAATTGGTTCAAGAACAATTGGCTGCTGGTCATATAAACCTTCTACTAGTCCTTGGAATACTCCTGTTTTTGTTATGAAAAAAAAAAAAAGGGAAATGACGTTTCCTTCATGATTCAAGATAAATTAATAAATATATCCAACAAATCGGTCCTTGACAATGTGGTCTTCCAAATCCTAACTTAATTCCTAATTTTTACAAATTATTGGTAGTTGATCTTAAAGACTGCTTTTTTACAATACCTTTGCAGCCTCAAGACAAAGAAAAATTTGCATTTACTGTCCTCGTTTTTAATAATAGCATGCCCACAAAATGATATCATTGGTGAATGTTGCCTCAGGGAATGCTTAATTCCCCTACACTTTGTCAATATTTTGTGGATAATGTCCTTCAACCCTTTCAGAATACATTTCCTTCCTATTTAGTCTATCATTATATGGATGATATATTGATAGCAGCACCGGATTTTGATGAATCTAAGTTGTTAAAAGAGTTAATAGATATTATGGCACAACAGGGATTGTATATAGCCTCAGACAAAATTCAAAAGATAGAACCTTAAGGCTAGGTCACACTGGCCGACGGATGTAAAACGTGTATAAAAAGGACACAGCGGACGAGCAAATTTTCCATCTGTTGTTATCCGCTCTCAAAAGGGGCAAAAATTTGCATAAACAGAGCGGACAACAATGGAAAGGAATAGACGGGGAGAGGAAGTAGTGAAGATGTTAAGCAGATGCTCAACAGAAGCCTAGCAGATGGAAGCGGATGGAAGCAGATGGCACATCTACAGGGCTTCTGGGGGAGAACAGCAAAGCGGACATGTAGCGGAAGAAACGGATGCATAGCGGATGTGTAGCGGATGACGCGGATGCATCACAGACGCCTAGCAGATGCCTAGCGGATGCCTAGCGGATGTAAAGTGTTCACTGTGCATGCAGGGAGGATGCATTGCATCAGCCCTGCGTATATAAAAGGAGGCAGCTCGCAAGCAGGTCACCATTCAGAGGAAAGACCTGCTGCCAAAGACATCTTCATCAGAGACCATGGGGAAGAAGAGGAAGCCTGTGCTTAATCCTGCCAGCCCTGGAAAAAAGGACAGAACCACCATCCCACCCCCTGGCGCTGACACTGTTGGTGCTGGTACTTCTGCTAGTGCTGCTGGTGCTTCTCATGCTGGTGCTGGTGCTGGTGCTGGTGCTGGTGCTGGTGCTTCTGTTGCTGGTCCTGCTGCTACTGGTGGTGCTGCTGCTGCTTCTACTGCTACTGGTGCTGCTGGTGTGGTGGACCAGCCCCAAGGCCCTCAAAGCCATGCTGATGAGGGCCCAGAAGGCCCTGCCAGAGGGAGGAAGAGGCAATCGAATGAGAAGGAGAAGGAGAAGGGGGAGATGAAACAGTACTCCATTGCAGAGGACCATGAGGAGGAGGTGCTCAAATGGCTGAGGGAGAACAAGTACCTGTGGAGGAAGGGCCACAGGCTATATCGAGACACCAAGCGGAAGCAGGCGGCTTGGAGAGAGAAGGCGGAGAGCCTGGGATACACTTCTGATGTCCTCCTGGGGTGGTGGAAACATATGCAAACCTGGTATGGCATGCTGCACTTGAAGAGATCCGGGCAGGCTGCTGTCAAGCTCATGGAACAGGAGTCCTACGTCATGGCCAAGTGCAGCTTCCTGGAGGGTGAGATCTGCCACCGAGGAGCAGCCCCTCTGTCAACCCTCTCCCTCAGACAGCCCACAGAGACCCACTCCTCTTCCAGCCAGGAGACAGCTTCCATGTCCAGGCAGGTGTTTTTGGAGGGCCCCCCAACAGAGACCCCCCCGACAGTTGCACTCCCTGTGCCGGAGCACGTGGAGGATCCCCTGTCTCAGATGGAGCAAGAAGAAGCAGCCACCAGAGACCAACCAACATCCAACCCAGCTCCACCTCCACAGAAAGCAGGCAGAGAGGCAGACTGGAGGGACAAAGCCACACTGTCCTCTTGGAGATCAGGGACACAATCAAGAACAGTGCAGATCTCCTCTCTCAGCTGGTACACTTCGAGATTCCATCCTCAAACCGCAAGTCCTTCCTCACCTATGTGACCCAGACCCTCATGGACATGCCCAAGACCCAGTACCAGGTGATGAAGGAGAGGATCACTGCGATTCTGCACCACCCTCCAGGGCCAGCTGAACCTGCTCCCACCCACTCCAGGTCTGGTCCCCCACCCCAGGCGATGTCACAGCCCTTCCAAGGCTTTCAACAGCCCTCTCCTACCAAGGCTACAGTCACAAGGACTTCCCTCAACAGAGGCAGCCCTTCCCAGTCCAGGCTCAGGTTCATCACCTCCCATAGATGCCACCGATGCCACCGATGCCACCAATGCCACCGATGCCACAGATGCCACCGACGCCACAGATGCCACCAACGCCACAGATGCCACTGACACCTCACCTCGCCCAGCTGCAGACCAGACAGTCCCACTACACTCCGTCCTCCACCCCACAGCCAAGCCCCTCAACAGAACATCTGTCATCGGTCCTGTGCCTGACAACCCAGGTCCTGGATGAAGGGCCTCTCAACCTCACAGGCCTGAGCCAGCTCTCTGAGAGCTTCCTGCACACACCATCTCCTGTTGTACTCTCAGGGCCAAGTACCCCAATGGTGCCTCAGACCAGCACTCAAGCCAATGCCACCTCCACAGTCCCTGAACCCTTTACACCTGAGACCATGGGCATGCCTCAGAGTGACTGAGAACAGTGCCAGAGACTGAGTTGTTACCTGTTGACTTTATCATTGCTTGAGACACTTTACTTGGGTCATTTTGCTTTTACAGTTTGTTATTAAGAAAGATTATCTTTGCTTCACACACTTGGTTCATTTCTTTTACTTCATAAAGTCTTGGTGGAATCTTTTAGAAAATGGTTAAGCCTTTGCATGCTTATGAGATGGGCAAAGATAGCTGTGGGATGGGTAATAGCTGTGGGATGGATAAACCTCCAGTGCAAGCATAGTGGGACTGTATGATCCACCCTCTCAGCTGCCACACATATGGCCCTTTATTATCAAAAACAATTTAATCATTGATCCATACATTTCAACATAAACAAAACTCTTTATTTTTTTTTTTTATTAAAGTTTTTATTAATTTTCGACAAACAAACAAACATACAAAACATTAAAAACATCTACTCTCATATA
>BLBF01010490.1:0-18719 GCA_015471245.1 Laticauda colubrina | reverse complement strand
TTTCGTTGTTGGAACCCGGTCTACCTCGTGTTTTTCCGAACAAAACACTGGCGACGAAGGTGGGATCGTCCTGAACACGAAAACTGCACGCGGTGAGAAGAAGCCCAGATGACGACAAAGATGCCTGGAAACAACGCACCGCCCGCACCATTCAACCCCAACGAAGAGGATTGGGATTCCTATGCAGATCGCTTCCAAATGTATCTGGAAAGCAATGAAATGGAAGGAATTTCAGAGCAACGAAAGAGAGCTGTGTTCCTAACACACTGCGGGCCAACTGTTTTTAAGATGGCAAAGCCTCTAGTGAAGCCACAAGATGTCAAGCAACTAACGTGGCCAGAATTGCAACGAATCCTCAAAGCACACTACGCTCCGATGGTGTCAAACTTAATAAAGCGACATGAATTCTACAGGAGAGACCAGAGAGAGGGAGAGACCGTCGCCGATTTCGTTGCCGCACTTCGACAAATAGGTGGTGAGTGTGAATTCTCAAACTTCGACGAGGCAATGAGGGATCGAGTGGTGTTGGGGTTGAGAGACTCGACCACACAGAGTAAACTACTCAACAAACCCAACATCAGCGTAGCCGAAGCTATCAAGGAAGCCACAGCCGCTGAAGCCGCGAAAAAATCGGCTGTCACTATGAAGAAAATGAACACACATAGTGACGAAACGAACCCAACCAAAGACAAAAAACAATCTACCACCACCACGCATTATGAAGAGTATGGCGAAACACCTGACACGAGCGAAGAAGATGACAAGGTCCACCGTCTATACACTAACAGAAAAGAGCGCGAAAGATGAAATTGGCGGGAATGCGCTGGCTGCGGAGGAAACCATCCCCGAGCCGAATGCAGATTTCTTGATGCCATCTGCAGGGTCTGCAAGAAACGAGGGCATATCGAAAAAGTCTGCAGAAACAAAAAATACTACAGCCCCACGAGACGCAGAAATTCCCCAACACGAGCTGAAAGAAAGTGGCAACAAGAGAAGCAAGCCAATACACACCAAACTGTCATTATAAAGAGCGCTCAGACAGAAAGCGGGAAGAAAGTTAAGATTGTTGTAGAGATCGAGGGGAAACCATGCAAGATGGAAGTGGACTCGGGGTCCTTTCTCTCTATGGTATCGTGGGACACAATAAAACAGCTAGTCCCAGATATCAAAACCAGAGAACTAAAAAAGCAGCACCTAACCCTCAAGGACTACCAGGGAAACCAAATCCCTGTTGTCGGCATGGGACATTTCAAAGTTACCTACAAAGAACACGTCAAAGTGCTACTGCTGACCATAGTCGACAGAGACAGACCAAGTCTCCTGGGCATCGAATGGTTCGCACCATTGGGCATCGGGATGACCGGGATCGATCGAGTGACTGCAACCGGCTGGGAAGAAGACCTCATCCGGGAATTCCAGGACATTTTTGACAGCTCACTGGGCAAGTATCGGGGAAATCCCATTTCTTTCAGTTTAAACCCCCAAATAGCCCCACGAAGAATAAAAGCCAGGCGAGTTCCTTTTGCACTAAAGGCAAAAATAGAGGAACAGCTAGACAAATTAATAGCCCAAGGGGTATTAGAACCTGTGGACCATGCCAAGTGGGAAACGCCTATAGTCACACCTATCAAACCCGATGGGTCCGTTAGAATCTGTGGTGACTATAAGGCTACCCTGAACCACGCATTACAACCAAGCGCATACCCGGTGCCAGTAGTCCAGCATTTACTCCACTCCCTGGGAAAAGGAAAGGTTTTTGCTAAACTCGACCTAGCACAAACCTACCAACAACTCCCAGTGGACCCAGAAACTGCGGAAGCACAGACTATAGTTACCCATAAGGGCGCATTCAAATGTCACCGACTGCAATTTGGAGTAAGTGTAGCCCCAGGCGTTTTCCAGAGTCTAATGGAACGCCTTCTAAATGGCATACAAGGAGTCGTACCATACTTTGACGACGTCCTGATCTCAGCCAAAGATGAAACACAATTAAAAAAAAGACTCAAAGAAGTACTAAGTTTAGAGAATCTGGCCTCAAAGTGAAAAGAGAAAAGTGTTGCCTAGCTAAGAATAGCGTCGAATTCCTGGGCTATTTAATAGACGGAGAGGGGATACACCCTACAGACAAGAAAATTAAAGCCATAAATGAAGCACCAGAACCAAGAAACAAAGCCGAATTACAAGCATTTCTTGGACTGATAAATTTTTATAATGTATTCCTACCGAATAAAGCCACAATAGCAGAACCGTTGCACCGTCTATTGGATAAGAAAGCAATTTGGACTTGGGGTTATAGAGAAAAGGATTCTTTCCAGAAAATAAAAAAATTGCTAACATCAACAAACGTTCTCATCCAATTCAGCGACACATTGCCATTGAGGGTGACCTGCGACGCTTCACCATTTGGAGTCGGTGCCATCCTGAGCCACCAACTGCCTGATGGCAGAGAGGCATCCGTCGCGTATTACTCAAGGACTTTGTCTAAAACCGAGAGGAACTACAGCCAACTCGACAGAGAAGCCCTAGCAATTGTCGCTGGAATAAAACGCTTCCACGAGTACCTCTACGGGCGGACTTTTCAAATTATAACAGACCACAAGCCGCTAATGGGGATTTTGGCAGGAAATAAGCCAACACCAAATATCCTCTCTCCAAGAATGACTAGATGGTCAGAGTTTCTAGCAGCCTATTCATACACTCTGACACATCGACCAGGGAAAGAAATTTCCCATGCAGACGCTTTGAGCAGAGCACCCTTGCCAGAAACCAAGGAAGACCCGGCACCAGCGATGACAGCATTACAAATAGAGACTTGCCCTGATCTACCCATTTCTGCTTATGATGTCGCCAGAGCCACCGCGAAAGACTCAGTGACTTCCCGCATCCTCAGCTGGGTAGGTAAAGGCTGGTTACAACACCGGAAAACCAAAAAACTGAAAACTTTAAACCTTTCCGGACCAGACAGACTGAACTTTCGATTCAAAAAGGGTGTTTATTGTGGGGTGATCAGGTAGTGATTCCTAACAAATTGCAACCCAGGGTGCTCGGGATGTTACATGAAGGGCACCCGGGAATTGTGAAAATGAAAAGCCTTGCAAGAAGTTATGTTTGGTGGCCGGGTATTGATAAGGACATAGAATATTGGGTCAGCTCGTGCAACAAGTGCCAGGGAATTAGACCGTCCCCTCCTAAAGCACCTATTAGAGACTGGGAAACCCCGCGGGGCCCTTGGTCAAGGATCCACATTGATTTCGCGGGTCTTACCAAAGGGCATACATTTCTGGTTGTCGTTGATGCCTATTCTAATTGGCTAGAAGTAAAAATCATGCCATCAACGACAACAGAAGCTGTAATCAAACAACTAGACAACCTTTTTGCCACCCATGGTCTACCGGACGTCCTCGTATCAGACAATGGGCCACAGCTCACCAGCTTACAATTCGAGCAATACCTAGCCTCCCTAGGTATTAGACATGCCCTAACCGCGCCGGCTCACCCGGCCGCGAATGGCAGGGCTGAGAGAATGGTCCGGTTTACCAAAGAGGGAATAGAAAGAATGGACACTGGGGACGTCCAACAGAAAATAAACCGATTGCTCACTCTCCAACACATAACGCCCAGTACCACGACCAACAAGTCCCCAGCAGAATTGCTCATGGGGAGGAAATTAAGATCACACCTTGATAGGTTGAACCCAAATTTTACGCCAGAAAACCCCCCCGACTCCTCCACACGATTTAGGAAATTTGAAGTAGGCGAGTTGGTTTACGCAAAAAACTTCACCGGGGACCCTGTTTGGCTACCAGGACAAATAACGCAAATTACAGGCCCCAAATCCTACCGGTTAACAATTGATGACGGCAGGGAATGGAAGCGGCACATAGACCAACTCCGTTCCCGAAATATAGAACGAAATACAGACATACACCCATGCATTGAAAAAACCGGGGATGGACAAACCGGGGGGGGGGGGAAATGCGAGAAACAAATAAAGAACCGATAGAAACAAAAACCAAAGAGATTAACAAACAAAAAGAGCAAATAAAAGACTCACTGTTTGAAGAGACTTGCGTGAAGAGCCCATCGGAAGGGGACAGCCAGGCCAGCTCGACCTGCCCGGAGGAAACGGGAGGGAGCGGCAAAACCGCCGGCCTAAGAAACTCAGGCGGTAGAATGGCTGACTCACCTTTCCAGACGGCTCCAGAGAGAAGGACGGACGACACAGCAGCCCCATCCGAACAGGTCGGAGTCTCCGCCGAAACTGAACTGCGCAGGTCCAGTCGAGTCAGGAAAAGCCCCGCCTACCTACGCGACTACATCACCACGTAGGACTGAACCAAGGGGGGAGGGGTGTTCTGTATGCAAATTGGGTTATTCCAAAACATGCAAATCTGATTGGTCAACTAAAGTAAGCATCGGATTGGTTCACTAAGAACCAATCCGAATAAAGTAAAAAAGGCGGCAAATTCAATCAGTTGCCATTGGTTACAAGCCGGCAGGCTAGCCTGTATAAAAGGCTGCCGCTAAGTCGGCCAACCGTTCCGTTTTACTGATTCCTGTAAATAAAGACTTTTCGTTGTTGGAACCCGGTCTACCTCGTGTTTTTCCGAACAAAACAATTATCTTCTAATCTGTGAATTTGAACTAAAAAGGAGTTAACAGTCCTTTAAAATACTAGAATGTTAAGGCAAGGCTATCAAATCTGGCTTACAAAAATCCAGATAACCGCAAGATGTTAACAAAGAGAAATAGAAAACTCTGGCTCAATGACAAGCCAGCAAAGAACTAGAACTTTCTGTATCCTTTTGCTGTCCTCTAATATTGGTCCAGACTTTATGCAGCACTGGTCTGGTAGCCTTAATTACAGATGCTTTTATTGTTCAGCATTTGTATTAATTTAACGACAGAACACTTGAAACAGCTGGGTTTTTCCTGCCATCTGTTAGGTAAGATTAAATTTATCTTTATACCAGTTGAAATTTAGAATTATTTGTTAAAATAAAGCATACAATTGAATGATAACAGAAACAATCCTATTATTCTAATGTACATCCACTTGACACACAGTCCTATATATTGTGCATTCCTTATGTAACGTGTTTACTCTGGGAATTGAGAAGACAATTGTTTTAAATATGGTAATGTGTAGCTGAAAGTTCATCTTCCAACAGCTCAGATCTTAGAAGTTCAATTAATCACATCCTCATTCTTTGTAGATTGACAACTTGTGAAATTTCCCTTGTGTGTTGGGATACAAAAAAAAGCCATCCACACATTTTAGAATTTCCTTCAAACCAAAACATAAAAGATTGGTGCTAAACCCATTAATCCTCTTCAGCTCTCTATGAGTCAGCTGCAAACTCTGCATTATCCTTTGCAGGATTGATCAGAGTTTGATTATGTCTTAACTATCAGGTCCGGTCACAGTCTGAACCAAGGGAATCTTAATTAGCGTACTGGTATGGTGGCAAATTGTTCAAGTTCATAAGACTAAGTGCTGTCGAGTCAACAACTGTTTCCTCCTAAATTTGATTAGCTGTCTAATTACAAGTTTTTAATATAGCCTTCTCTTCAATTAGTATATTATTGTATTGGGCTAGGAGAATACCTTGAAGAACAGGAGAAAAAGCCATAACAAAGAAAATGGTTGGATAACAGAAATTGAGTCTAAACAGAGATATAATTTGGTAAAATGTCTTAGATTTAGACTTTCCCTAATTCTTTTGTGGATAAAGACAGTGGAGGGATGAATACTTTTCAGAATTGCAAGCAATTCTGTTGTTGTAACCATATAATAAAGCTAGTTTTAGTATTCATAACTTTGGGCCCCAAATCTGGTCTTCCATGGTGGGCTGACAGTTATCATGTATGTTGGTACTGAGTTCTGTGTTTTCAACACATTGCCCAAGCACCTCTTCCAATTTGGCCTTCAGAGATACAACTCTTGTTTTCTGTGTTAAGTTCTAGGCACTCTACATTTAATCTTAACTCAAAGGCCAAAAAGCAATACAAATGCTTAATGTGACAGTTTGGGTACATTCTTTTTAAGAGGCAGGTCAGAAAGTTTAGCATGCACAACCCATGTAAATGAGGAACCCAATAAGAATGATAAGAACTTCAGAAAATTTTAAAATAAAGTTGAGCTCTTACAGATGTTTTTCTAATATAGTACTGTGCTGTGGATGTATTTTTTTTTATTGTCCTAAAGGCCTAAAATTATGTTCCTTACCAAACCTGCTCTGCTGCACAATGCTTTACTTTGTCTTTCATGTTTGTCAATGGCTTGTCCTCACCTTGAATTTGCTGCATCTTCCAAATGTATAAATATATAAATTGTAGAATAATCGAAACCAAGTAGTTATGTTTCCCGGCTTTTAGGGGACTTGAAGAGAAAATGTTTTACAAATGAAAAATTAAGCAACAAATGCAAAAATGTAAGTCTCTTATGTCTATTCAAAAAGGATCATGATTAAAGGAAACTCAGATCTAAGGTGATTTGACAGACAAAGATCACTGATAAAACTATATGGTAATTTTAGTAATTCCAGCAGCAATACACAAGCTTAAGCAAGATGGAAGGGAGGGAGAGGAATTAATTGGGAGACTGCCATTAGAGACATACAGAGCAGTTTTGGAGTATGCACAGCAGTGGCTAAATAACACCACAACAGCTGTCATACATAAAGGATAGTTAGGATAAAAACTGAGCATTCACAACACTTCAGCATGACAAAAATCTTAGCCATCAATGTATATGCATGTGTGCGTGTGTATGTCTTTGAGTCAGTCTTGATTCCTGGTGATTACCTGGAGTAGTCTCGGCATTTTGTATTGGCAAGAATTCAGAGGCAATTTCCCTTGCTTCCCTCCTTCCTAGGGTTGAGGGTCATTGGCCCAAGGCCACTCAGCTGGCTTTGTGCCAAAGGTTAGACTACCAGTCTCCCAGTTTCTAGCTTGGCATGTTAACTACTACTACCAAAGTGGCTTTGATGGCATGATATGGCATGGCATGGTATAGTGCAGATGAGATTAATATACTGTGTTTCTCACAAAATAATGCCGGGCCTTATTTTTTTTTGAGCCCCGAAAAAATGGCTAGGACATCTTTTCGGGGGTGAATTAATTTATCCCCCCCCCCCCGTGCACCAGCGCCATTTCCAACAACAGTGTCTGAGTTGCTCCTGTTTTTCCTCTGTCCCTGTAGCAACAGGAAAAAAAATATTTTAAGGTACCTGGGAGCGCCATGTGCTGCATTTTGGTTTAATCCCGAGTGGCTGGGTGGGCATGAGAAGAGCCGAGCGAGTGTCTCTGCTGCTGCTACCCTTGGTGCTCCAGCCTCGGACTCTGCAAGTTTGCAAAAGTCCTGGTGCGCAGCCCGTTCCTGCATTCCAAGCACCCAGGCCGAGCTGCAGCTGTCCCTCTCTCACCAGCGCCATCTCCAATAACAGCGGCAGCAGCGGCGGGAACCATGGAAATTACGGAGGCGGCTCCCCCACCCGAGAAGTGGCTGAAATGCTTCCACAGTTTCCGCCACTGCTGCTGCTGTTATTGGAGACAGCGCTGGCAAGAGAGGGACAGCTGCATCTCAGCCTGGGCACTTGGAATGCAGGAACGGGCTGCGCACCGGGACTTTTGCAAACTTGCAGAGCCCGAGACTGGAGCACCAAGGGTAGCAGCAGCAGAGATGCTCACTCGGCTCTTCTCACGCCCACCCAGCCGCTCGGGATTAAACCAAAATGCAGTGCGCGGCGCTCCCAGGTACCTCAAAATCTTTTTTTTTTCCTGTTGTTACGGGGACGGGGGAAAATCGGGAGTGACTCAGATGCAATTGTTGGAGACGGCGCTGGCGAGAGGGGTGACAGCTCTTGTGGGAACCGTAGAAGCTCCGGAGGCCTGAGAAGCGGCTGAAACGCTGCCGGACATCCATGCCGACGCTGCCGCCTGCTGACCCGGGTAAGGGAGCCCTCTGTGCTCCACTATGGTGTTAGGGGCGGCTGATGGTGAGGCGTAGCTGCCCGTGGGGCACTCCTAATGGCAAGTTCCCCTCCACCTCCCCCCCCAATTTAGCATGTTTTAAACTAGGCCTAAATTTGGGGGGAGGGGCTTAATTTCATTTTATGCCTAGAAAACATGCTGGGTCTTCCTATTGGGGGGCATATTGTTGAAGAATCACAGTAATAATATTTTAGCTTTGTCCAAGTTCCAACCACTTCAGGCCCTGACTATAGATCCCTAAAAGGAAGAAAGGGGAAGACACTCTTGCCCTAAACTTCTCACATTGCCTTTTGATTCTTATGTTTGATAAAGGGTTTGCCTTGAAGTGATAACTGATTTGCTGTCCTATAAAGGAGTACAGACAAACAGTTGTGTGTTAAATAGAGAATTAGCCTTTGCAATAAACTTGACTTGATTAGACTTGACTAGAAGAATAGAACAGAACAGAACAGAAAACAGAACAGAATACTTTATTTGGCCAAGTGTGATTAGACACAAAGAATTTGTCTCTGATACAAAAGCTCTCAATCTATATGCAAAGCAACAGAGCAATAATAACCATAATAATGATACTAATAAAAGGGAGGAGTAGAGGAAATGAAAAGGATCATAATAATACTACGGCTGAACAACATGGGTGAATAATTAGCCTAGAACCAAACATTTTTTACACACAGATTTGCATATGTCATTTGCCATTAATTATAACTTTAGCCCACCCATGTAATCCAAAAATGTAAATTTTTTACAAGAAAAGTAAGCACATTGTTTTAATATTAGAACGGGAACTCAAATCCAGTCAGATGGGAGATGCTGTAAAGCTATATATTGTCTTTGACTGGCAAAGCTATGAATTGTTCATTCTGATGGATCCTGAGAATCCTGAAAATCTCTAAGTAATGCTATTACCTACAGTATGTACTGTACTTAGCAGTGAAAGAAAAACTTAGGTGGCTCTGTATTAAAAGAAGCAATGTGAAATAAGGAGTCAAAATCCTGCACCATCATACAAAGACAATAACTCTTATTTAGAAGCAAGTGCATTGGAAGGGCAAATGGAGAAAAAAAACAGATACCTGAGGAATGCAGAAACTGACTAAATAAATAAACCAACAAGTGGCTGCTCATTAATTAACATTGTGCAGGGGTGAAAGTTTGCTCAGCAGTAGGACCTATAAAACCTTGAAAAGAGCAAAGTGCAAACCAATTGCTTCTTATTGAGAGAAGAGCTTCCTGTTCTCTCAGACTGGCGCTTGGCCAGTTCTACAGAAGTAGCAAGAAGGTGGAATGAGAATGTGTGGAAAAAACTTTATGGTTATTAAACTCAGTGTTTTTGTTATTGTTGCAAGATCCTTCTAACTATGTAAAAGTCTTTCTAAAGTCTCTCTCTCAAATATGTCTCACTTTAGTGGGGTGCATGGATTTTCCCTGAATAAATACCCTCCATTGATGAAAGCTAGGAAGTCTCAAGATACCTAATCTCAGCTGCTGGCAAGCTGCAGGTTTTGACAAAGGTTTTGAAGCAAAAGGGGAGAACTGGAAGGACATAATTCAACAGGAAGCCTAAGCAATGTTTGACTAAGTATGATCCATAAAATATTATGATTTAGTGAGATTTTGAATTTTTTGTTAACACTTATGGGTGGAGAACTATAGGCAATAAGTGTCAACTCATAAAACATTCCTATGTCTGTTTTAGTAGTTTTAAAGGCTACACTGTCTTCCAGAAAAATTGAGGATTTGTTTGGGGAGTCATGGGATGGGTTTTTTGGAAATCTGATGTCCAGACAGTAACAGAGGCCATGGATTCATCCCAGTCCTTTGGACCATTAGTTGGAAATGGATCTGCTGATCCAAATCTTGGTTCGAGGGGTGAAATGCCACTTTATTGAATTCAGATTGGACTTCTGTCAGTGCTACTGAGCCTAGATGACATGCTGGAAGATTTTAACAAGAATTTAAAAGATCTTTCCAGCAAGCAGGATTTAGATAAAGATTATATTCAATTGTTTTAAGGGACTGCAATATTATTCAAGATATTAAATGAACTTACATGAATCTTGATAACATTTGGGGTTTTGAAGAAACAAATTAAAATTGATAGTTTAAAAACATTTTGTTTAGGACAATTAAATACCATTATATATAAATTAAGAGTAGATGCTTATGATTTACAAGATACATTGGAATGGTAACAGAATGAAAAGGATAGAGAGAAGTCTTTTAGGCAGCATAGAATATTTCTATCTCTTCTACAGTATTTCTACCTCTTCTACAGATTTCTATCTCTTCTACAGTATTTCTACCAAGAGTGAGCATTGGTATAATTATCAACCTTTTATTTACTTATTTAAAACATATATATAGCTGCCTATCTTCCAAACATCTTCCAATCAAAAGTTAAAACAACACATCACATTTTACCCATTGAGTACATGCTACCTAAACGGATACTCTGAGTATGATGCCAAGTGTTGCAGCATCTTTATCTGAGGCTGGGGAATGCAGAAAGTTAAGTCTGAGTAACTAAACACACGCCCCAAATAAATTGATATGTCATTGAGTAGGTCTTCAGCTGGTTGCACTGGCCCAAGTTGGAGCAGAGATTATTTTCAAATAGGCAAGTAAAGATTTGAAGCAACTACACCTGGAAAAATAAAATTCTCCCAACTCCTGAAGATTCCAATTAGTTATTAGAGGATATTTGGGGAGATGGTAAATCCCACCTTTTTTTTGCCAGCTGGGATTCAACAATATTTTCTGTTCTTCATTTTTAAACGCAATTAAATATTCAGTCTCCAGTAGAGAAAAGGACAAGATAATCTTTAATGGAATGCATGGGTGACCTTGAAAAAAAGGGGAGAAGAGATACAGTACTTCTTAGGACAGGGGTCACCAACCTTTTGGACTTCAGGGACCACCAAACTCATAATTTTAAATCCCGCAGAGGAAAATTTCCCACTCTGTTTTCCTACTGATCAATCATTTTTTATTTGGGATTGCAGGATACCGTCTCCAGTTCCGTTCTCTGGAGGGGGGGAAGAGGGGGAGAGAAAGAGAGAGAGAGGGAGGGAAGGAGGGAGGGAGGGAGGGAGAGACACTTTTGGCTTCATGCAAGGAAAGCAGCAGAAGCAGCAGGAGTTTTTCTTTCTCTCTCCCAAACTCTGCCAGAAATGAGTCTTTGTGAGACTTGTTACATCAGCACAGCCTCTTGGAGCAGGATGCCTTGCAGGGTCCCAAAGACTCATTCCTGGTGGAGTTTGGGGGAGAGAAAGAAAGACTTTTGCTGCTTTCCTTGCATGCAGCCAAAAGAAGAAGAAAGAAGCGGAAAGAAGCAGCCTGGTGGCTAGGCCAGGTGTATGGGACAAATGGGGCAAGTTCCCTCCCTCCGTCCTTTCCCCCCTCCCCTCACTACCTCATGTTGTTTGCAATGCAAGCAACACAAGCCTTGTGTTCCCGCAGGCCATGTGGGCGGCGCAGCTTTGTGTTCTCGCGCAGCCTGGATTAATTGCTTTGGGGGTGACATTTCTCTGTGGACCACCAAAATTTTCTCATGGACCATCAGTGGTCCCCGGCCCACTAGTTGGCAATCACTAGCTGAGGAAACAACCATAGAAGAGGGGCAGGAGTCTGCAGTTGCTTAATAGTCAGGTTAAAAAAAAAAGCTAAGGGAAGGTCCAGTCTTAGTGGAGCAAGCAATTAAAAATGGAGAAAGGGAAGTTTGCTTTTTCAGATTTGCAGGATTCTGCTAATGTAGTCTTATAATAAAGTAGATTTAGCTCATCTATTTGTGTTTCCTGTCTGGTTTGCCCAGGAAGGCTGACATAATCTCTGACTATGTTCACGATCAAAAGCCAACTTTCACTCATGGATATGGATTGATCTTTTGGCATGAGGCTGATTGTCTCTGACTGCAAATGTCAGAGTTTATGGTTTGCATGTTCACCACAGGTTATCTGCTAATCACCTTCAGTTAACATTAGACTAATAGGTGAACACAGGAAGGGGAAGCATCCAGACACTAAGGAATTGGAATAAGGATGATAAAAAGAAGCCTCTCAGAGTTAGATATGAGGCTTTAGGTGGAACTATGACTAAGAGGAAATTGCCAAAGGGCTTTTCAGAATTGGGGGGGTTCAGTTGTACCAAAGTTTCCCAAAGACAACTCGAAGTACTTCTTATTTTAGTGAGATTGGGCCTTGACAAAGTTTTCATTTCACCTTATGAAGAGAGTCAGTACAAAACAAGAGCAAGCTGCAATATGAGCCATGCTAACACAGTGGAAAAGCGCATAGGAGGAGGTGCAAAGGAAATTATAGATTTCTATTTATATAGAAATTATTCCTACCTAATAATCAATGGAGCTTCATGGCATTGCCATACTGATATAGTCTGCAGAATTCCAACACAACTGCAACACAATTGTAGAAACATCACAGATATTCGATTTTGAACATATACTTTTGGGAAACCAAACAAAACATTTGGGGCTTTGGATTAACCCTACCGGAAAGATTCAAAATTCAGAAGGATCTTGATAGACCTGAGCATTGGGTCTTACCCAACAAGATGCAGTTCGTGAGTGAGAAAAATAAGGTTCTGCACTCAGGAAAAACAACAACCACCAGATGCACATGTGCAAGATAGATGATACCTGATTCAACAGTAATGCCAATGAGAGGGATCTAGTTCTCCTGAAGAGGCAGTCACTTAAGTATGAGTCAGCAATATACTGCAGTTGCCAAAAAAAAAAAAAAATCAATGCAGTTCTGGGCTGCATCAACAGAGGGATAATATCAAGATTAAGAGAAATGATAGTGCCCACTCTATACTCCACTGGTGAGGCTCCATTTAGATCATGCATCCAGTTCTGACCACAATACATAAAGGATGCTGAGGCTCTAGAAAGAATGTAGAGAAGAACAATAAAATTAATAAGGGGTCTGGAGGCTAAATTCTGTAAAGAACAGCTTAAGGAACTAGGTAAGTTTAACTGAGAAGACTGAAGGGACACATGATAGTCTTTCAATACTTGAAGTGCTGTCGCGGGGAAGAGGGAATCAATCTTCACAGCATCTGAACGTAAGACAAGAAGCAATGGATGGAAGCTGATTTAAGGGAAATTCAATATGGCAACAAGGAGAAATTTCCTGACAGTGAGAGCTATTAAGCAATAGAATATTTGCCTCCTGAGTGCTGAGTGCTCCATTGCTGGAGGTTTTCAAGAAAAGACTGGACAACCATTCATCTGAAATTGTGTGGGGATTCCTGCCTTGGGCAGGGAGGCTGAACTAGAAAACCTCCAAGTCAAGATGGGATTCAATTTTTTAAACAACTGGTTTGGTGGGCGTGGCTAGGTGGGTGTGATCATGTGACTGGGTGGGCATGGCATCCCCCCATTTCTTTTTGCCTCCTGGGCCTCAGGGAAGCCTCCTGGGGGGGCATTTTGCTCCCAGAAGCTTCCCTGGGGACCAGGAAGACAAAAAATGGAGCGCAGGGGGGACGAGTAGCATCACCCCAGGTCCCCTGCACAGCCTTTTTTGCCTCCTGGGACTCAGGAAAGCCTCTTCAGCAAAGCAGTAAGACAACGAGAGGGATCCCAGCACAGCTGATCATTGGAACAGCTGATTGTCAGGGGGTGGAAAAAAGAAATACCTTAAGGAGTGACTGGGCGGGGGAGAATGCAGTCAGCAATGTCAGGCATGCACATGATGTTGCATATGTGCCACAAGGATTGATTGGGTAGGGAGCGGAGGGGCGGGTAGAGAAGGGCAAGGCCACCCAAGGGCACGATTTGCCAGTTCTCCAAACTGCTCAGAATCATAACTGGTTTTATAGAACCGGTCAGAACTAGTAGAATCCACCCTTCCAAGTCCCTTCCATTCCAATTACTCTCTAAAAAGGTCTCACTTGCTTTTTCAAGAAGAAAGCAAGAGTTTTAAGATTGCAACTGGAAAAAAAGCAAAAGAAAAGGTCTGAGTTCTTGAGTTTTACCCCAAGAACAAAATATTTGCTTTGATATATACCAGCCACTGGTGTTTTGAAAAAAAGAAAGCTGATAGCCCTTATTTAAAGAGGTAAAGATCCTTTGAGTTGATCTCCTATTGACAAGATATACTCCATGTTGTTTTTCTCAAAAATAATATGGAAGTTGTTTGCAGTTTCCTGTTTCTTTTTGTTTCTTTGTTTGGGGTGGGTGGTTGCTTCTCAAACTTTATCTCAGTGTGGTTTACAAATCATTTAAAGATTTCCCATTTAAGTACTAAATAGGTCCAATCCTACTAAGTTTTCAAAACCTGTCAAGGCCACTTAAGTGCTGTCCTTACCTGCTGAGACCACCCTTACTTAAAGATGGCCTTTACTTCCATAAAGAACCAGGATACATTCTGATACCACTTTCTCCAACTTGGTACCCTTTAGGGCAGGGGTGTCAAACTCAAGGCCCGGGGGCCAGATTCAGCCCATAAGGTGCTTAGATCTGGCCTTTGGAACCGCCCTGAAAAGAGTGAAGGCCCAGCCCACAGTGAAAACAGAACTCGTATGGCCTTCCTGAGCTCTATTTTCGCTGATAGAGGATTGCAGGAGGCTGTCGCAACCAAAAATAGATCTTGCAAGGGCTGCCCGTGGCCCTCTCAAGCTCCATTTTTGCTGGCAGAGTGCTTGGGCCACTACAGGCGCCCCCGACATCACAGGTGGTCCTGATGCCATAGGCACCACAGGCGCCCCCACCACAGGTGTCCCGAGTGATATCAAGCTGGCCACACCCACCCTGGCCACACCCATTCCAACCCCCTGAGGTCAAATACAACCCTGATGTGGCCCTCAATGAAATCAGGTTTGACACCCCTGCTTTAGGGTGTGTTGGAACTCTAACACTTAGAACTGTCAACCAGCAAAGCCAAAGGTAGTAAATTCTAGGAATGAGAAGACATCTAGAGGGAACCAAATTGAGGAATGATCACATAAAGCTGCTGTGATCCTACATTTTGAATAAATAAGAAATAGCTGAAAAAGCTTAAGTTCTATTAATCCTCTAGCCAGCTTTGTTTAATTGATACCCAATCTGAGAATAGTTCCCGATGAAAAAAAGATATTTCTCAAGATATTATCACCTTGCCCATGTGCATATTCCGCTAAGTACCATAAAATTATTTATAGGCAAACCTGCATAGGGTTGGATTGAAGAGTCTCTTGAAAGGCTGGTCTTTTCCTCATTTTTTTTTAGCTACAAAACTGCATAGGATTGGGTTGCAGAGATCTTGAAAGGCTGGTCTTTTCCTCTCTTTTTTTAGCTATATTTCTTTCTTAGAATAAGGGGCTATTTGCCATTTTATTTTGGCTCAAGTGCCATATGCTTAAACCATCCCATCAGACATAGAGAGCAATTCAGGCTTACTGGTGTGTGAAAGAATTTAAATTTCCATGCTTTCTGAAAGTGCTGGAAGAGACTATTAGTCTTCAACAGGTTTATTTCTCTAATCTTTACTCATTTAAGAGTGATTGATAATCATTACTTCTAAGTCTTTAAATGCATGACAAGGAAATTCTGCAATTACATGGTTGCTCTTTCCACCTACTTTCTTTTGTGCATCCAATAAATGGTGCCACTTGTTCTTCTTCAAAATCAATGTAACTGGGGCTCCTTTGACACAAAATTTGTTAAAAGTAAGTTTGAATTTACATCAATTGCCTAAAATTACCCCATCTAGAGGAAGCTGGAATCTGTCATTTTTCCCCCCAGAGAGAAGCAATCTTGAATTCTTGTTTTGCTTTGTTGAGCTACCCAAAGAGTATGGAGGTAATGGTTTCATTTGGGATATTTATTTTTTTTAATATGGAATCCTTATAAAAGGTTCCAGTGTAATGAACACATCTTGAAAATCATAATGAGGAAATACATTTCCTCTTGTTTTTAGAGAAAATTCAGATTTTACAGTGGAAACTACTCAATTTGTGACAGACTGTGACCATATGCCTACTAAAATGAGAGAAAGCCCCATAAAGGGCCTTAATTGCAGAAGATTGTGCAGCCTACAGTGTGAATGTGAATAATATTCCAGATTGCTCCTTTTTTTCCTGTGCGCTAATATTAATTAACTGAATACTTAATTTGAACACAATTAATATTTTTATAATAGGCACAGGAAATAATACATTTATAGATACTTGGGGCTTCTTCTGTTGCCATAATGTTGGCTGATTGTTCAATTTGAATTGTTTTCCAATGACTAATGTAATGATATGAATTATCCTAGGATCTATTTTTTTAAAAAGGACTAAATCTAAACATTGTAAATATCATTCCACTACCGCCCAGCAGACCTCAGAGGGAATAAGCATCTCTTCAGACTACAAACATTTCTCATTCATATTTCTTTGCCTGATATACAGCCCTTGATCACAGATAGAATCCAACCTTTCTCTTTGCTTCAAAAACAGTTCCCTTTAAAACCAGGAGTAGAATTCCCAGAATGTATATACTTCTACATCCATTTACAACCAATTCATATTCTCTCTCTCTCTCTCTCTCGCACACACACATCACTACAGTCATTATTTCTGGTCGATCCAGAATCAAATATCCTTGTTTGATTCTTAATAATGCAACTTTTCCTTAAAAATTTAATTGGGAACCTTCCTAACAATTGCAACTCACTTCCCAGAATCATAAACTTCTATTGTGAATATCTCTGCAGCACCCATTGTTCAAAAAGTTTCTCTGTAAATGAAAACACAGCATTTCTTCTCAATGGTTGTCTGATTAAATATAACGAATCCTTTCTTCCAAACTGATCCAAGAAAGTCCAGTCCATTACTCACCAGTTTCACCATCTCTGCGTTTCTTATACTCATGCTTTCTCCACCAATCCTGCAATTCTCAGACCAGGCTCTTTTTTCTTTAAATCTGGTACTGCCAAAGCAGATTCCAGTCCATCAGATTGCAAATCAGGTCCAGCTGTTATTCACTGCCTTTGATTGCCACCCTGAGATTGTCAAAACCATTGCTGGCTCATCAATTTTTTAAATTAAAGTTTTCTAATAAAAATTCTAAGGTAAAGAGCTTTTTTCCCCAAAAAAGTTTCCCAGAGAGTTTTATCTCTTTTTGTAGACATTGTGAAAACAAACAGGGGAGGAAGCTATCATTGTTGCAATATATTCATCAGTATTCAATTTTGAGGGAAACAATATGTGTGCATGTGTATGTTTGTGCATGTTTTTATCTTTTTTAATCCACTTTTTAAAACCTACAGGTAGTCCTCAACTTACAATCACAATTGAGCCCAAAATTTATGTTGCTAAGTGAGAAATTGGTTGAGTTTTGCCCTATTTCATGACTTTTCTTGCCATAGTTGTTAAGTGAACCAGTGCAGTTCTTTAGTTAGTGACATGGTTTTTAAGTTAATCTAGTTTCTCCATTGACTTTGCTTTTCAGAAGGTTGCAAAAAGGGATTTACATGACCCCGGGATTCTGCAAAGGTCATAAATATTAACCAGTTTTAAAGCATCCGAATGTAAATCAACATGATCATGAGGATACTGCAACAGTCATAAGTGTGAAAAATGCTCATAAATAACTTTTTCCAGTGCTGCTGTAACTGAAAGCAATCATTAAATTTATATATAGGTATATATAATATATATATATATATATATATAATATATGTTTTCTTAGGCTTTCGCGGGTACTTACATGTGTGCTGTTTAGCTTCCTTCGGGTATTCTCCCACGTCATTGTAGCTCTGTTAAAGTTGTAGCAATGTTTCAGCAGAATCTCATCTGCCATCCTCAGGCTTCTGTATAGAGTTAGTTCCTGGTTTCAAATTTGAGGCTGGTCCATTCTGATTGGCTGGGAGCCTGGATCTGTGTTCATTGGACTTGGAGTTTGATTGATTGGTGTTTCTGGTTTCTTCTGTCTGTTTTGTGGCTTTGATTGGCTGGCCACACTCTGTTCTTGTGTTGGAGGCTTTCAGTGCAGCTTGGCTCCGTGTGAAGGGACGGCTGCTCTTCATTAGCAAGCTGGGTTTCACTTGGGTGCCTGGTGGGGGGGTGTTTGGGTTGGAGCTATCAGAGGGAGTCTCTTTTTGCCCAGGTGTTTGCCTGGCTTGTGGCATGGAGATCTTTCTATTTGAGAGTGCAGGCTTCCAAATGATTGACAGTCTGGTGGAATCATCTCTTCTATTCATGCTGTCAGGTCTTTTTTCAATCTCTATGGCTTCTCTGATGATTCTGTGGTTGGGGTTTTCTGTAGTGGCTAGGGTTTTAGTGCCATTGAAGTTGATGTTGTGACCTGTGGTTTTCATGTGTTGGACTAGTGAGGAGGTGTGTTCCAGCTTTTTTACTGCATTTTTGTGTTCATCTAGGCGGGTACTTATTCTTCTATTGGTCTGTCCAATGTATGTGGCCGGGCATGATGTACAGGGAATTTCATATATGCCTTGGTTTTCCAGGTCAATTTTGTCTTTGGGGTTCCACAGGATGGCTGCTATTTTTTTGTCTGTTTTGAAGGCAGTCTTGATGTGATGTCTGTGTAGTATCTTACTGATTTTATCTGTGGTACCTCTTATGTAGGGCAGGACAGCTGTTCCATAGATCTGTTGATCTTCTAGGTCTCTGTTATGTCTTGGTGTGTTTTTGTGGATCAAGTTGGTGATTTTGTTTTTGTGGAAGCCATTGGCTGTCAATACTTCAGTCAGGGTGCATAGTTCAGTCTTTATATGTGTCTT
>BLBF01010489.1:0-11417 GCA_015471245.1 Laticauda colubrina | reverse complement strand
TGTTTAGCTTGTCTACCTAACCCTGGTTGGGGAACCCAGGCTTAACAGCGCTGTTTCCTTTTTACAAACGTTTTGCATCCGTCGGCCAGTGTGACAGGGCCTTTAAGGCTAGTCCTGACTGACCCCAAGTACCTAATGGGTTTCCATGACTGAATAAAATATTCCTATCATACTAACATTGTTCTATCCAGCTGGTTGTGTCAAGGTGTTTCTCAAAGCTGTGCTAAGCTTCATGAGTCAAAGCGCTGCTATGGTGATGCTTTGATTGAAGCACCCCTTAACAGTTGCTTCATGAAACAATTCATCCCTTTGCTTTAATAGAGGGAAGTGAAGTGGTTTTGTTGTTTGCTTTACTTTTTCAGAGGACTCCTCCTATGTATTCAGTAGGCAGAAAAGATTTCTGCTTTAGGGAGATGGCCTTGGAATGGGATGAAGTGCCTTGATGAGGCAAATAATATAATCAGTGTGCCTCACAATGCCTCTTCTATGCAAAGCACCTCATTAAGGTGAATTTTGGCTGCCTCAAAATATAGAGAGATGAATGGAGAGCTTTAGGAATAATACTATTAGCAAATTAGTGGTCAGAAATAAAGGCATGGAATGCTGCTTTTTTGGGGTTTTTAACTGAAGTCAGAGGAAGCTGTTGTTTCCTACATGGGTAAGTGCCTAAGATTGCTTAGCATGTCTGAGTTTTTTTAAATGGTAAAAAGGAATGTCAACTCTTGCTTTGAAACCCAATTTCCAAAATATCTGACAACACCAATAGAAAATAACTTATTAGGGCAAGATGGCTCTAGATACGCAAAATGTGAGATTACTTTTCTCCATTTTAAAATTTATTTTCATTGGTCATCTTCAGCCCTTCAGCAGTTAAGCTTTTTTTTATTCACTGAACAGAATTCATGTAATTGTTTGAAATGTTCTAGTACACACTTTTCAACTGGTGTGAACTTTTCTGATCCTGTTTCAATATATGCCAGCACATTATCAAAAAGGAAATGTACAGCTAAATTTTGATATTGCTATGTAACAATAAAAATTGTTATAAGATTAACCAAGATTATACCAAGATTCTTTCTTTGATCTATGCATCCAATTTTTAACTGCACATTGTTCTCATCAATTGACTAAAAAGATAAAAATGCCCTTGAATTGAATACAAATATTTTAACAGTATTCATTCTTTAACAGTATTGTTGGTCAGCTGTGGTGTTCTAATTTTCCCAGCTTCCCAGTCTATCCAATAGCCTTGGAATTTCAATATAATTCCTCCATCTGTATACAAATTTACATTAACTACTGGGACATACAAACAAAACAACCTTGAGAGTTAGGGCTATATTCTGGCAAACATCATGCATATTAATGACATTATATAAATAATCAATAGTAATGCAGATTTTGAACTCAGCAATTAATGCACTGTGAAGCAGCTGGACTACCAGCAAGGGTTGGGTATTGGAAATATTTTATGCCAATGATTATGGGACTTCACTGCCCCTCAATCTGTTCATGAGGAAAACTGAAAGTATTGAAGTTTAGTGCAGATACAAGGAACACCAAAAGCAAAGTAAAAGGTTTCTATATGTCTAAGAGAGTGACATGCAATTTTAAGATCACCTGCAACCCTCCATTCTAGTTATGTAATTTCCAAAACCCCTTTCCTAAGACCATGCTGCTGAAATTTGGACATAAATCACATTTTGGCAAAATATATATTTTTAAAAGAAATTTAAAAAATAGTGCACTTTACCACTATCTGGTGATGTTATCACATTACTGCTACATCTCCCCTGGTCCTTAAGGTTTAAACAAATTAATAATATGAAGGGCAGCCTCTAGCTGAAAAACATTTGTTCTTACTTTTTTTTTTTTTACAACAAACATAAAAAAAGCCTATTTCTTATCTTACAACATTTTCTTTTAGGGGCCTGTCACATAGGCCGACGGATGCAAAATGTATGTAAAAAGGACACAGTGGACGAGAAAATGTTCCATCTGTTGTTATCCGCTCTCAAAAGTGCCCCGAATTTGCATAAGCAGAGCGCACAACAATGGAAAGGAACGGACGGAGGGAGGAGCCAGGATGGAAAGCGGATGCTCCACGGAAGCCTAGTGGATGGAAGTGGATGGAAGTGGATGGCACATCTGTGGGGCTTCTGGGGGAGCATAGCGAAGTGGATGCGCAATGGAAGGAACGGATGCAGAGCATATGCCAAGCGGATGAAGTGGATGCAGAGCGGAAGCCTAGCAGATGCCTAGTGGGTGCAAAGTGTTCACTGAACATGCGGGGAGGATGCATTGCGTCAGCCCCGCGGATATAAAGGGATGCAGCTTGCAAGCAGGTCACCATTCAGAGGAAAGACCTGCTGCCAGACACAGCTCCAGCCAGCCAGTCAACCAGCCAGTCAACAACCATGGGGAAGAAGAGAAAGCCTCTGCCATCTGCTGCCAGCCCTGGCAAGAAGGACAGGGCCACCATCCCACCCCCTGGCCCTGACTTTGCTTCTGCTGGGGCTTCTGCTGCTCAGGCTGACTCTTCTGGAGCTGGAGCTTCTGCTGGTGCTGCTCCTGGTTCTGGGGCTTCTGCTGGTACTTATTCTGCTGGCACTGCTCCTGGTGCTGGGGGTTCTGCTGGTGCTTACTCTGCTGGCGCTGCTCCTGGTGCTGGTGCTTCTGATGGTGCTTACTCTGCTGGCACTGCTCCTGGTCCTGCTGGTCCTGCTGGTCCTGCTGGTGCTCCTGGTCCTGCTGGTGCTGCTGGTGCTTACTCTGCTGCTGGTGCTCCTGGTCCTGCTGGTCCTGCTGGTCCTGCTGGTCCTGCTGGTGTTTACTCTGCTGCTGCTGATCCTGGTCCTGCTGGTCCTGCTGGTGCTGCTGGTCCTGCTTTTCCTGCTACTGTTGTTGCTGGTGGTGGTGTGGTGGAACAGCCCCTACAACCTCGAAGCCCCTCTGATGAGGGCCCAGATGGCCCTGCCAGAGGGAGGAAGAGGCATATGCAAGAACGAGAATGGGAGAGGAGGCAATACTCCATCGAAGAGGAACATGAGGATGAGGTGCTGGAATGGCTGAGAGAAAATGAGTATCTTTGGTGGAAGGGACAAAGGCTCTATCGAGACACCAAAAAAAAGCAGGCTGCTTGGAGAGAGAAGGCGGAGAGCCTGGGCTACACTTCGGAGGTGCTCCTCGGCTGGTGGAAGCACATGCACACCTAGTACGGGAAGCTGCACCTCAAGAAATCTGGCCAGGCCATGGTCAAGCTGACGGACTGAGAGACCTACGTGATGGCCAAGTGCAGCTTCTTGGAGGATGAGATCCGCAACCAAAGAGCAGCCCCTCTCACAACCCTCTCTCTCAGGCAGCCCGCAGAGAGCCAGTCCTCTTCTGGCCAAGAGTCAGCTCCTGTGTCCAGGCAGGTATCTGTGGAGCGTGCCACGATGGAGACCCCCCTGACAGCTGCACTCCCCGTGGCAGAGCACATGGAGGACCCCCTTTGCAGTGGGAGCAAGGAGAGGGCACTTCCACCAGAGACAAACCCACATCCACCCCCAGCTCCACCTCCACAGAAAGCAGGCAGAGAGGAAGACTGGAAAGGCAGAGCCACACTGTCCTGCTGGAGATCAGGGACACCATCAGAAGCAGCATAGATCTCCTCTCTCAGCTGGTACACACCGATGTCCCATCCTCCAACTGCAAGCCCTTCCTCACCTACGTCAACCAGACCCTCATAGACATGTCCAAATCACAGTACCAGGTGATCAAGGACAGGATCACCGGTCTTCTTCACAACCCTCCAGGCCCAGCTGAACCTGCTCCGAACCAGTCCAGGTCTGCTCCTCCACCCCAGGTGATGTTACAGCCCTTCCAAGGCTTTCCACAGGCCCTCACCTACCCAGGCTATGGCTCCAGGAGCTCCAGCAGCACAGGAAGCCCTTCCCAGTCCAGGCACAGGTACATCGTATGCCACCGATGCCACTGATACCAATGATGCCACCGATACTACCGATACCACTGATGCCACCAATGCCACCCACACCACAGATGCCACCCATGCCACAGATGCCACCCATGCCACTGATGCCACCCATGCCTCACCTCGCTCATCTGCAGACCAGACATCCCCACTACACTCCTCCTTCCTCCACCCCACAGCCAAGCCCGGCCTCAGAACATCTGTCATTGGTATTGGGACTGACACCCCATGTCCTGGAGGAAGGGGCTCTCAACATGACAGGACTGAGCCAGCTCTCTGAGACCTTCCTCCACACACCATCCCCTGTTGTCCTCTCTGGGCCAGGCACCCCAATGGCACCTCAGACCAGCACTCCAGCAGCAGCCACCTCTACAGCACCTGGACCCTTCATCCCTGAGACTGGGCACACCTCCGAGTGACCAAGAGGAGTGCCAGAGACTGGGTGGCTACCTGTTGACTTTATTTGGACACTTGACTTGGGTCATTTTTCTTTTGCAGCTTGTTATTAATAAAGATTATCTTTGCTTCACACACTTGCTTCATTTATTTTTTTCAATAAAGTTTTGGTGGAAACTTTTAGAAATGGTTTAAGCCTTTGCATTCTTATGGGATGGGTAAGGATAGCTGTGGGATGGGCAGGGATACCTTTGGGATGGGTAGTAGCTGTGGGATGGGCAGGGATACCTTTGGGATGGGTAATAGCTGTGGGATGGGAAGGGATATCTTTGGGATGGGTAATAGCTGTGGGATGGGCAGGGATACCTTTGGGATGGGTAATAGCTATGGGATAGATAAACCTCCAGTGCAAGCATAGTGGGACTGTATGGTCCACCCTCCCAGGTGCCACATCTTTGGCCCTTTATTATCAATAACAATGTAATCATTGATCCACACATTTCAACATAAACACAATTCTTTATTAAATGCCCTGTTCATTGTAGGGCCACTGAACATACATGGCCCAATCTCATCAGTGTGATGAGACAGGCTGAAGAAAGTATCCGTTAACTATCTATCATCCTGTCTTGCCACTCCACAGCTCCAGCTGGGGAGTTGCACCAGTGTTTCAGGAGGTTGCGCTGCTTCTTCCCTTCACGTGAAGCTCTGTTGAGGCCTTGTACATCCACAGTATCTATCAGGTTTACTCCTTGCCTCCATTCACCAGGCTCCATGTCCATGTTGCCCTGTTGGCGGTTCACAAGCCTGTTCTGCAACACTGGGTAGCGTATGCACATGAGATTGTGCATGATGCAGCAAGCTTCCACGATGTTCCTCACAGTCTCTGGGCAATGCTGCATGGTGGTGAGAAGTACCTGGAACCTGTTGGCCAGGATGCCAAAGGCGTTCTCCACCACCCGCCTTGCCCTGGACAGCCTGTAGTTGAAGATCCTCTCTTCACAGGTGAGGCATCTGGAAGTGTAGGGCTTCATGAGGTAAGTTCTGAGGGAGAAGGCGTCATCCCCCATGATGAAGTAGGGCACATCTTGTGTCATTGGGCAGGGGGTTTGGATCTTGGAATCCCATGATGAGGTTACGTTCCAGCCCCTCCTTGAGGTCACTGGCATTGTATACCTGGGCATCTGAAGATGACCCGTTGCCTGAAGCATCGATGTACATGAACTTGTTGTCAGTATCGACCATGGTGAAGAGGATGATGCTGAAGAAGCCCTTGTAGTTGTCATAAGTGGACCCTGACTTGGCTGGAGATTTGCAGGCCACGTGCTTCCTATCTATGGCTCCAACGGTGTGGGGGAAGTTCCACTTCTGATAACACTGCTCTGCAACTTTCTTCCATCCTTCTTCAGTGGAGGGGCACTGGAGGAGCTCATCCAGGTATTCTTCGATGATGGCCTGCACCACTTCTCTGACCATAATGCTGATGGTGTTGTGTGGCACCCTCCAGCCGCACTGCATGCTCCTGTACATGGTCCCTGAGACCAGGTGGCGCAGAGTCAGTGCCACCTTCAGTCCAGGGTCCAGGCTGGGCCAGAAGTTGGTGCTCTGCTTGGTCAGCCTGGGTCTCAGCCACTCCACAACTTCGTCAAAAATGGCTGGCGGCATCCTCATAAAGTTCTGGAATGCACGAGTGTCTTCGTTCCTCAGCTCCACCATCAGCTTGTTATACAGTCTGTACTCGGCTCTTCTGGTGATCCATCTTCGGACTCAGATACTTCTTGGCCACCTCCTTTTCTTCACGTAGAACAGGTGAAAGAGCCTATAGATGGCTTTGCACTGTTGTAGAACGATAGTGGCTACCAAAAGGAGTGTGTGACGATCCATGGTGGAGATGACTGGATGCTGTGGAAGAGCAAGAGCAAGATCAAGGCTGAAGAGGTCTGCACCGCAGGGCTGCTGGACTGAAAGTGAGATCCAGGTGATTTCTCCCCCTTTTTTTGGAAATATAGGTTTTCCACTAGGTGTCCTTTTGCATCCTCTAGGCATCCTGCATACATCCTAAATAGCTGAGATATGTCCCCTCTGCAAATGTTTTTTCCATTTTAATGCTTTGTATGCGAGCTGCATCTGCTTTCATCCTTTCTCCGTCTGTGCTACTAATGCTGCGTGTCGATTCCGCGTCCATTTCGCTTCCTCCCAGTGTCCGTTTTCCACTGGAGTGGATGCAAGTTGTGCGGATGTGCAGCGGATGCCTAGCGGATATAGCGGATGCGTAACGGATGACAACGGATGTAGAACGGATGTTCCCCTAGGCATAGCGGATGCAGAACGGACGCGTTGGATACATTTTCCGCTCAAAAAGTTTTGCGCAGCTCAAAACTTTTTGAGCGGATGAAATGTCAATAGACGGATGCTGGATGGATAGAGAGGATGAAAAACAGACCCAGTGAGTTCAGAACGGAAGCATTGCATTAACCAACGGATGGCAAGTGTTTCTCTCCATTTTACATCCTCTTTCCATCCATTGATGCTGTGTGACAGGGACTTTAGAAAGGAGGTACACAACTTGATGCCTTCTTGTTTACTGCAGGGATTAGTTTGGGACTATAAATCTGAGCATCCCTAATGGGAAAATGTTGATAAATGCTTCAGCTACAGCAACACCAGAAGTCATGCTCTGTTATTTGAACTGCAAAAACTGTTAAATAATCAGGGCAGCTTTGACAGTTTTCCCATGCTTTGTGGACCTACAAAGAAGACCTTTCTGGTGAACTTGCAGTAAAACAATTTCACTAGCAAACCTGGTAGTTTTCTTGGTAGAAGTATTTTCTGTGAACGTCCACACATTGGTAAATGACATAAGCAAAAACTCAAACCAATCATGTTGCTCAATCCAGCTGATTTGTATAACCCTAGAGCAGCAAGTTATTTGGGGCTGTGTTTACCCTCATTAACTCTCTCAGCCATGAATGGACCCCTTTGGTTTTTATTTCCTTTTTTGAAAATGAGATTTTACAATATCTTTGTATATGTCTTATGAAACTAGTGACATTTGGAAATAAATGTGTTCGTACTGGAAATATATTGCCATGGTTATATTACCATGGAAATATGTTACTTAAGTGCTCAATCACTTAAGTAATGTGCGGCAGCAGCCAAAAACACTAATACAATCCTTTTAATATAAACAAGGGCATAGAATCAAAATCGCGTGAAGTATTAAGCATCACTTTATAAAACCTTAGCGACGCCACACCTGGAATACTGCATTCAGTTTTGGTTACCACATTACAAAAAGAATGTTGAGACTTTGGGGAAGAGTGCAAAGAAGAACACTCAGGTGATTATAGGCCTGGATTCAAAAAACATATGAAGAACGGTTCTTGGATTTGGGTTTGGACAGTCTAGATAAAAGAAGGAGTAGAGGGGATATGGTAGTAGTATCCCAGTATCTGAGAAATTGCTACAAAGAGTTAATTTATTTTCTACACATCAGTAGGTAATACAATAACAAATGGATGGAAACTGATCAAGGAAAGAAGCAACCTGGAATTAAGGAAAAAATTTCCTAATAGTGAGAACAATTAACTGGTGCAACAGCTTGCCTCCAGAAGTTGATCCAGTGACGATGGTACTTCATCAATGGAGGTTTTAAGAAGAGACTGGACAGTGAGTTGTTTGAAATGGTATAGGATTTCTTGCTTAAGCAGGGGGTTGGACTAGATAGAAGACCTCCAAGGTCCATTTCAGTTCTATTCTATTTTGATTCTATTCTAATTCTGGTTCAAATGAATCAGGGCTTTTTGTGCAAGACTAACATCTACATTAGAAGGAATTGTCCTCTCTGCGTAAAATAATATATATTTCCCTCCACCGACTTGGATTTTTGGTGCAGTTGTTAAGAAAATGATATGTTGCATAGATATGTCATTACAAGTGCTGCAGAACAGTTTTAGTACAGCAGTAGTAGTTTTTCTGGAAGGGAATCTTCAGAATTGTTTTTTGAAAGGAGAACAATTCATTTTTCCCTTGCTGCTGTTAGTAATTTGTATGAAAATGGCAAATGTGTCTCAAAGAAAAAAACTGTAAAATGTGAAAAGGAGAGGTGCTAGGACTAGCAGTTATTATAAATGAAAAACAGTTGAAAGGTTTTTGTGTTCTGCTCAGTTGGCCATCGGAAATCCAATAAGATGGATGGGTAAGGCATAAAAAACATATAGTGCCAGAGACAAATACCCACAATTTTTAAGCAATACTCAAAAGTGCTCAGACCTCAAGAATTCCTCCAGTACTCAGTTAATGTTTCTGCTCTTCAGGGAGAAAAAAACAGAACATATAGAAATCTTGTAATATTGGATATGACTTCAATACCTCTCTTCTTGTTCACAGTGATTCATTCTGTTATCATCAGAATAGAATCTAAAGCTATCAGTCTCAAAACTGCATGACTTTTCTGTTTTCTTTCTACTTTGAATGAAATTTGTGCATAAGATTATACTTTGCAGCTACATCATGGTTTTTTTTCCATGTCATGATGAATCCCCAAATTATTAACAAAATTTCAAATATGTTCAGATTAAGATTTGGTGAATTTTGAAAGGGCTACCTGGACGAGGTTATAATTTGCAATCTGTTTGTTAGGTTTAATCCTATAACACCATCGTGACTTATGCCCTAAAAGACTTATGCACTAAAAGACTTTTTAGTGACTTAAGCCACTTCAACTAAGAAATTAGTCATTAATTGTTTTGGCTTATTTGGTCTAATTCACCTCTTCTTCTTTTTTTTTTAAAGGATCATTCAGTTTTTTTACTCGGCCAAGTTTATAATCATAAGGCTGATATATATATATATATATATATATATATATATATATATATATATATATATTTGTTTTTTTAAGTTATCGCGGGTACTTACATGTGTGCTGTTCAGCTTCCTTCGGGTATTATCCCACGTCATTGTAGTTCTGTTAAAGTTGTAGCAACGTTTCAGCAGAATCTCATCTGCCATCATCAGGCTTCTGTATGGATGTGGGTCTTACAGCTCCTGGTTTTTAAATTTGAGGCTGGTTCATTCTGATTGGCTGGGAGCCTGGACCTATTTCATTGGACTTGGAGTTTGATTGATTGGTGTTCCTGGTTTCTTCTGTCTGTTTTGTGGCTTTGATTGGCTGGCAACAGTCTGTTCTTGTGTTGGAGGCTTTCAGTGCAGCTTGGCTGCGTGTGAAGGGACGGCTGCTCTTTATTAGCAAGCTGGGTTTTACCTGGGTGCATGGTGGGGGGGTTAGGTTGGAGCTTTCAGAGAGAGTCTGTTTTTGCCCAGGTGTTTGCCTGGCTTGTGGCATGGAGATCTTTCTATTTGAGAGTGCAGGCTTCCAAATGATTGACAGTCTGGTGGAATCATCTCTTCTATTCATGCTGTCAGGTCTTTTTTCAATCTCTATGGCTTCTCTGATGATTCTGTGGCTGGGGTTTTCTATAGTGGCCAGGGTTTTAGTGCCATTGAAGTTGATGTTGTGACCTGTGGTTTTCATGTGTTGGACTAGTGAGGAGGTGTGTTCCAGCTTTTTTACTGCATTTTTGTGTTCCTCTAGGCGGGTACTTATTCTTCTATTGGTCTGTCCAATGTATGTGGCCGGGCATGATGTACAGGGAATTTCGTATATGCCTTGGTTTTCCAGGTCAATTTTGTCTTTGGGGTTCCTCAGGATGGCTGCTATTTTTTTGTCTGTTTTGAAGGCAGTCTTGATGTGATGCCTGTGTAGTATCTTACTGATTTTATCTGTGGTACCTCTTATGTAGGGCAAGACAGCTGTTCCATAAATCTGTTGGTCTTCTAGGTCTCTGTTATGTCTTGGTGTGTTTTTGTGGATCAAGTTGGTGATTTTGTTTTTGTGGAAGCCATTGGCTGTCAATACTTCAGTCAGGGTGCATAGTTCAGTCTTTATATGTGTCTTATCTGCCAGGCATTTGGTTCTGGTAATTAGGGTTTTCGCTACAGAATTTATCTGTGCTGGGTGGTGGTGGGATTGGGCGTTGAGGTAGCGGTTGGTGTGTGTTTTCTTTTGGTATATGGTGTGTCCCAGTGTGCCATCTGTTCTTTTGTAGATTAGTACATCTAGGAATGGTAGTTGTTTGTTTATTTCCGTTTCCATGGTGAACTTGATTTTGGGGTGTGTGTTGTTTAGGTGTGTTAGGAAATTGTTTAGGTTTTCTTTTCCATGGGGCCAAATCACAAATGTGTCATCGATGTATCTTAGCCATAGTTTGGGTTTGTGGGTGGCATTAGCCAGGGCTCTGGATTCGAATTCTTCCATGAACAGGTTTGCAATGACGGGTGACAGTGGTGATCCCATAGGGGCTCCTTCAATTTGCTTGTATCTTTGTCCTTTGTATATGAAATATGTGTTGGTTAGGCAGTGTTCTGTTAGTTCCATGAATTCAGAGCGTTACAAACCCTGAAAAATGATAATAATATCATAATACTCCCAGCAGACAAAGGAAATGCCACAGTAGTAATGGACAGAAAAGACTATGAAACAAAATTGACAGACCTACTCCAAGACTCCACATACAAAGCTATAAACACAGACCCAACCACATATCTGGAAAAATTAACCAAGAAGAAAATTATAACCAGCCACATAAGCAAAGAAATCCAACAGACGATCATCCCAAGAGAAAAATCTTCTAGATGCCCCAAATTATACGGCCTCCCAAAAATACACAAAGAAGGCATACCTCTCAGACCCATAGTCAGCTCCATAGGAGCACCATTACAAAACCTAGCTAAATACTTAGCAAAACAACTACAGCCCCATGCTGAAACCGCAGCTTCATATGTAAAAAACTCATACCACTTCTTAGAAATGATCAAAGATCTACACGTAGAACAAGAAGATCTGCTTGTAAGTTTCGATGTGGTTTCACTATTCACTCAAGTCCCAATAAAAGAAACTCTTGAAATCATCAAAAATAAATACCAACCAGCCAAAGACCTCATGGAACTAACAGAACACTGCCTAACCAACACATATTTCATATAC
>BLBF01010486.1:0-12057 GCA_015471245.1 Laticauda colubrina | reverse complement strand
AGAGAGAGAGAGAGAGAGAGAGAGAGAGAGAGAGAGAGAGAGAGAGATTCAATGCACATTTCTGACAGCACTCCTGAGATCCCATTGCTTTTTGTGGCTACTGTTTTGATCACATTGAAATCTTAAAGCCCATGTCACACTGGCCAATGGATGCAAAATGGACACAACGGACGAGCAAAATGTTCCATCCGTTGTTATCTGCTCTCAAAAGGGGCAAAAATTTGCATAACCGGAGTGGATAACACGGACGCGGGGAGGACGCAGGGCGGATGCAAAGCGGATGCGGAATGGAAGCACAGCGGATGGAAGCGGATGGGAACGGATGGTGCAACCGCAGGGCTTCCGAGGGGCCTCAGCGAAGTGGACACGGAATGGATACAGCGGATGCACAGCGGACGCCGAACGGATAAAGCGGATGCACAGCAGAAGCCTAGCAGATAAAGTGGATGCACAGCGGAAGCCTAGCGGATGCACAGCGGAAGCGGAACAGATGTCGAGCGTTAATTGCGCATGCGGGGGGGAAGTATTACATAAGCCCCCCGGATATAAAGGGCAGCAGCTCGCAGGTGGCCAGCATTTCGAGGAAAGACCTGCTGCTGGACACTTCGAGTTCCTTGCCTGCCCTGTCAGCCTGCCTTCCAGCCAGCCTTGGTGCCTGCCTGCCTTCCAGCCTTCCTGCCAGCCTGCCTGCCAGCCTTCCTGCCAGCCTTCCTGCCAGCCTTGGTGCCTGCCAGCCTCCCTGCCAGCCAGCAACCCCACAACCATGGGGAGGAAGCGAAAGCCTCAGCAACCTGCCGCCATCCCTGGCAAGAGGGACAGGGCCAACCTCCCACCCCCTGCCCCTGACTCTGCTGATGCTGGGGCTTCTGATGAAGCTGCTCCTGGCGGTGGTGCTTCTGCTGGTGCTGGGGCTTCTGCTGTTGCTTACTCTGTTGAAGCTGCTCCTGGTCCTACTGGTCCTGCTCGACCTGCTCGTGCTCCTGGACCTGCTCGTCCTGCTCGTGCTCCTGGTCTTGCTCGTCCTGCTCGTCCTGTTCGTCCTGCTCGTGCTCCTGGTCCTGCTTGTGCTCCTGGTCCTGCTCGTGCTCCTGGACTTGCTGGCCCTGCTAGTGTTTACTCTACTGCTGCTGATCCTGGTCCTGCTGTTCCTGCTGCTGCTGATTATGATCCTGCTGGTGAGGATGATGATGCTGATTATGATCCTGCTGGTGGTGATGATGATGATGATGATGATGATGATGATGATGATGATCCTGCTGGTGCTGCTGCTGGTGGTGGTGTGGAGGAGCAGCCCCTACTACCTGATGAGGGCCCATCTGGTCCTGCCAAAGGGAGGAAGAGGCGTATGCGACAACGGGAGAGGAGGCAATACTCCATTGCGGAGACGCACGAGGATGAGGTGCTGGAGTGCCTGAGAGAGAATGACTATCTGTGGCGGAAGGGACACCAGCTGTACAGGGACACCAAGCGGCAGCAGGCTGCTTGGAGAGAGAGGGCGGAGAGTATGGGTTACACTTCGGAGGTGCTTCTCGGCTGGTGGAAGCACATACACATCTGGTACGGGAAGCTACACCTGAAGAAATCTGGCTAGGCCACTGTGAAGCTGACAGACAGAGAGACCTACGTCATGGCCAGGTGCAGCTTCCTGGAGGGTGAGGTCCACCACCGAGGAGCACCAGCAGCCCCTCTCATGACCCTCTCTCTCCGGCAGCCTGCTGCCACCCAGTCCTCTTCTGGCCGAGAGTCAGTCCCTGTCTCCAGGCAGGTTTCTGTGGAGCGTGCCACAGCGGAGAACCCGCGGACAGGTGTGGTAAGTGTGGTGGAGTGCGTAGAGGACTCCCTGGTGCGGTGGGAGAAAGGAGACATTGAGTCCACCACAGTCCTAGCCGCATCCACACACCCCCAGCTCCACCTCTGCAGAAAGGCAGAGAGCCGGACAGCTGGAGGGGCAGAACCACAATGTCCTGCTGGAGATCAGGGACACCATCCGCACCAGCATAAATCTCCTCTCTCAGCTGGTCCACACCGACTCCTCCTCCTCCAACTGTAAGCCCTTCCTCACCTATGTCAACCAGACCCTCAAGGAAATGGCAGATCCACAGTACCAGCAGGTGAAAGACCGGATCACCAAGCTGCTTCACAACCCTCCAAACCCAGAGGAACCTGCTCCCACCCAGTCCAGGTCTGGTCCTCCACCCCAGGTGATGTCCCTCCCATTCCAAGGCTTCCCACAGCCCCTCACCTCCCAGGGCTACAGCTACCAGGAGGTTCAGCAGCACAGGCAGCAGCCCTTCCAAGTCCAGGCACAGAGTCATCGGGCGACACCGTTGCCACCTGTTTCACTGATGCCACCGATGCCACCCACGCCAATGATGCCACCGACGACAGCGATGCCACCCACGCCAATGATGCCACCGACGACAGCGATGCCACCCACGCCAGTCCTCACCCAGCTGCAGAGCAGACAGCCCCACTACACTACTCCTTCCTCCACCCCACAGCCAGGCCCGGCCTCAGTACATCTGTCATCAGTACTGGGGCTGACACCCCATGGCATGGAGGAAGGACCTCTCAGCATCATGGGGCTGAGCCAGCTGTCTGAGACCTTTCTAAACACACCGTCCCCTGTTGTCCTCTCGAGGCCAGGCACTCCAGCACCACCCACCACCACAGCACCTGGACCCTTCACCCCTGAGACTGGGCACACCTCCGAGTGACCAAGAAGAGTGCCAGAGACCGGCTAACTGGCTACCTGTGGACTTTATTTGGACACTTGACTTGGGTCATTTTTTTTTACAGCTTGTTGTTCAATAAAGTTTATCTTTGATTCACACACTTGCTTCACTTCTTTTTTTTAATAAAGTCTTGGTGGAAACTTTTAGAATTGGCTTAAGCCTTTGCATGCTTGTGGGATGGGTTAAGATAGCAGTGGGGTGGGCAGGGATACCTGTGGAATGAGCAGGGATACCTTTGGAATGGGTAATAGCTGTGGGATAGATAAACCTCCAGCGCAAGCATAGTGGGACTGTATGGTCCACCCTACCAGGGGCCACACCTATGGGCCTTTATTTTCAATAATAATGTAATCAATCATCCACACATGTCAACATAAACACAACTCTTTATTAAACGCCCTGTTTATTGTAGGCCCACCGAACATCCATGGCTGAATCTCATCCGTGTGATGAGACAGGCTGAAGGAAGCATCCATTAAGCATTTACCATCCTGTCTTGCCACTCCACCGCTCCAGCTGGGGAGTTGCACCAGTGTTTCAGGAGGTTGCGCTGCTTCTTCCCTTCCCATGAGGCTCTGTTGTGGCCTTGCACATCCTGAGTGTCGAACAGGTTTCGCCCTTGCCTCCATTCCCCAGGCTCCATGTCCCCATTGCCTTTGTTGATGGTCCATGAGCCTGTTCTGCAAGACTGGGTAGCGGGTGCGCATGAGATTGTGCAGGATGCAGCAAGCTTCCACAATCCTCCTCATGGTCTCTGGGTGATGCTGCATGGTGGTGAGAAGTACCTGGAACCTGTTGGCCAGGATGCCAAAGGTGTTCTCCACCACCCGCCTTGCCCTGGACAGCCTGTAGTTGAAGATCCTCTCTTCACGGGTCAAGAGTCTGGAAGTGTATGGCTGCATGAGGTAGGTTCTGAGAGAGAAGGCGTCATCCCCCATGATGAAGTAGGGCACATCTTTGTGTGTCGTTGGGCAGGGGGTCTGGATCTGGGAAGCCCACAATGAGGTTGTGTTCCAGCCCCTCCTTGAGGTGACTGGCGTTGTATACCTGAGCATCTGAAGATGAGTCGTAGCCTGAAGCATCGATGTACATGAACTTGTAGTCAGCATCGACCATGGCGAAGAGGATGATGCTGAAGAAGCCCTTGTAGTTGAAATAAGTGGACCCCGACTTGGCTGGAGCTTTGCAGGCCACGTGCTTGCCATCTATGGCTCCAACGGTGTGTGGGAAGTTCCACCTCTGATACCACTGCTCTGCAACTTTCTTCCATCCTTCTTCAGTGGAGGGGCACTGGAGGAGCTCCTCCTTGTATTCTTTGATGATGGCCTGCACCACTTCTCTGACCACAATGCTGATGGTGTTGTGTGGTACCCTCCAGCCATACTGCATGCTTTTGTAGGTGGTCCCTGAGGCCAGGTGGCGCAGAGTGAGTGCCACCTTGAGCCCAGGTTCCAGGCTGGGCCAGAAGTTGGTGTTTGCCTTGATCAACCTGGGTGTCAGGCGCTGCACAACTTCGTCAAACATGGCTGGAGGCATCCTCATGAAGTTCTGGAACGCCCGAGTGTCTTCGTTCCTGAGCTCCACCATCAGCTTGTTGTACAGTCCGTACTCTGCTCTTCTGGTGATCCATCTTCGGACCCAGACGCTTCTTGACCGCCTCTTTTTCTTCCCATAGTAGAGTTCACATAGCCTGTAGATGGCTTCGTACTGTTGCAGAAGGATGGTGGCTGCCAAAAGGACTGTGGTACGATCCACGGTGGACATGACTGGATGCTGTGGAAGAGCAAGAGTCAGATGAATGCTGCAGAGGTCTGCACAGGTGGGCTGCTGGTCTGAAAGTGAGATCCAGATGAGTTGCTCCCCCTTTTTATAGGCAGTATAGGTGTCCCTTTGCATCCTCTAGGCATCCTCTAGGCATCCTCTAGACATCCTTAATATCCGAGATAGATCCCCTCTGCGAATGTTTTTTCCTCTTTAAACACTTTGTTTCCATGCTGCGTCCGGGCGGATGCGAGTTGTGCAGATGCGCAGCGGACGCCAAGCGGATATAGCGGATGCATAATGGATGCATAGCGGATGCGTAGCGGATGCAGAATGGACGAACTGGATACATTTTCCGCGCAAAAGTTTTAGGCAGCCCAAAACTTTTGGAGCGGATGAAACGTCCATAAACGGATGCTGGACGGATAGAGAGGAAGCAAAACGGAGGCAGTGAGTACAGAACGGATATATCGCATTAACCAACGGATGGCAAGGTTTTTTGTCCATTTTACATCCTCTTTGCATCCGTTGGTTCAGTGTGACATGGGCTTAATCTTGATTTTGAAATCGGTAATGGAATGGAGAGATCCAGGGTGGTGTAATGGTTAAGACATCAGTTTAGAAACTGGAAGACCCTGAATTCTTAGTCACAAAGCCAGATGGGTGACTATGGGCTCTCAGCCCTGGAAGGAGGCAAAAGGAAATCACTGCAGGAACCTGTCCAGGCAGTCTGTGAGAATTGGACACAATTAAATAGACAAAATAGTACAGATCCCTAAACACTGAAGTATTAAATTTACATTGGAGCCTTTAGGTGGAGTTTTTCTCATAGAACTATATTTAAGAACTAAACATAAGAACTATATAAGAACTATATTCTTATAGGAATATACATAAGAACTATATTTCTTATAGATGCTTCGTGGTATATATAAACTTCTGTACTTCAAAAAGTATTAACTCATACCTCTCCCATTCACTTCCTGTGTATGGATACAGTATTCCATGATAATGATTTATGATAAGTTATGATAAGATAAATGTTTATTTTCAAACATCTTAACCCCACCCCCTTAAAAAAAGACCTGAGTAGAAAAATGTCTTTATTTCCTTAGATCGGAAAACCATAACATTATTGTTGAAATAATTGTGAACCAATCACAGCATTTTTTTATCAGCTAGATTTAATTTGAGACAAATTAGTTAAACCTGATTAGTGGAAACTTTCAAATTATTGTTTCACTTGAAAAAGCTACTCATTATAGGAGTTTGACTGGTTCATACTTCCTTGTTTCCTTATACTTCCTTTTTTTCTAACTTCAGTCATGTTGTGTCAGAATTGCTTTAATTGGATTAATCTGACAGCTTATTACTTAAATTAAATGGACATCAGCCGTCTCTACTTCATAGCTCTGCTGATTAACAAAAAGCCTATTTAAAAAAGAAGACAGTTGTTGGAAAACATCAAGTTGACAAAATATTAAGTAAAATTGATTGTATCAATTTTATTTGTTTTTTTTTAAACTAGAGCTGGACAGAACTGGCCAATTAAAATAGTTCCAATGATGTGAATATCCTATTTAGCAGTTCAAAAATTATTAAGAGCCCCTCCCAGAGCAAATTATTCATAATTTATGATAGTCAAATTTGAAATATCAGTACTCTTCTGTGCTAGCCAAAGTTAGAAAAGATATAAAGCAAGAAAAGCAAAATTTTGCAGAAAGTTTTCAAAATTATACTGTTTATGATGTTTAAAGGGAGAATATGAAGGACCAAGCTTTCATACTTAATCCCCAATCTCAGAATAAACTCTGAATTATTGGCATTATTCCATGAAGGATTTAAGATGAACCTTTAAGAATTTTAAATTATAATTAGCAAGGAAGTTTGGCAAACGGAGGAGATGCCCATTTCTTTCTTGTCAATGCCTCTCTCTTGTAAAGATGAAGAGGAGATAATGTGCTCATGATATGACCCAAAAGCAATGGGCCATGCAATGAATGTTGCAAAGTGGATAGGGTTATGCCTACACAGAGCTGGGGATCCTTGTCTTGTCTAGCTCCTCAAAGCTTTTTTGTTTGAATTATATAGGTAACTCTCAACTTACAACCACTCATTTAGTGACCAATCATAGTTACAACAGCACTGAAAAAAGTGACATGACCAATTTTTCACATTTATGACCCTTGCAGCATCCTCATAGTGACATGATCATAATTTGAACCCTAATCAACTGGCGTACATTTATTTATTTATTTATTGAAATTTTTATTTGGGTTTTCACAAAAAACAAAATACAAATAAAACATCTTTTTTTGAAAATAGCATGGTCCCAGGTTATCACTTCATACAGCTCCAAAACTAAATTTCATGCTCATTTTTATATTCTGTTCCATATCTTATTACCATTTTATATTTTCTACATAATTTTCCCCTCTTTTAATTTTCTCAATTTTATTTTGATCTCATCTCAATTCAAATCATTATAGTTATACTTTTGTGTGTCCTGTTTCAATTTCATATTATCTTATCTCATTAAACAAATTTTCTCCTGTAGTTAGTAATTGGAATATGACACCTTTATATCTTTTAATTTTATCCATCCAACTCTTATTTAAATTTTGACATATACTTTAAGATTCAATATAATGCATAATATATAACTTCCAATCGAATTCTGCTTGGTACCTTCTTATAATACACACTTCGTCTGTCCTGTTACAATTTGATATTATCTTTTCTTACTAAACAAATTTTTCCCTGTAATTACCAATTAGAGTATGACACCTTTATATCCTTTAATTTTATCCATTCAAACTCTTATTTTAACTTCAATATATAACTTTGAAATTATAGCATTCAATATAATACATAACTTCCAATTGGATTCTGCTTGGTACATTCTTAAAATAGACACTATATTCTTAAAAAGAAAAAAATTATATACATATGTAAATAAAACACACATTCCATTCAATTCAATTCAATCATTAATATGCGTTAAAATCTTAACATCTTAAACATTTCTTTTCAATTGAATATCATACTTCTTTGGGAACACTTATAAACTTTCCATGATTAACTCTTTTTTCCCATATTTCTTACTTACTTATATTTTCATAAATAATTACTAATAATTAAAAATGTTCCCTTTTAATTCTCTCAATCATTTTAATTCATTTATTTATTAACAAACATTCCACTACATTACAATGAATATTTTATCCATCAGCATATTTTCTAAAATTATTTCTATTGTAATATAACAATGCTATCTTATGTACCATTACAGAATCCCTTTTACAATTAAATTTTCACCCATTGTCTCGAAACAAGCTTATGGTTTCAATCCTTATATCTTTTCCCTGTATCTCCATTTCTTGTTTCTGTCTTTTACAACTTATTTTCCTTGCTTTCTTCCCCCTCTTCTTCTCCCTCCCCTTTTTACCCCTCATCTCTCTACTTCTAACTCTCTCATCTGTAATCCCCTCTTCTGTTGCTTTCTAATATAATACTTATCTTTCAAATTGTCCTTCTTCTTTTTGGTTGTTTTTTCTTGTCTTAAACCTTTCACTCTCTTTCCCCCCCTTTTCTTTTTTCCCCCCACTTAAAATTATTTGATCATTAAAGATGGCTTCTTCTTTGTCCCCGTCTTCTTGTTCTGCAAGCATTTCTTGTTGCTTCTCATAGCTCCAGATCTCCAATTCTAAAAATTGAAACACGAAGCCAAAAGAACTTCTCCCTTCTTGTGCACCTTCTTTCCATTTTTAAAGTTCCGTTTTCAGTTCTTCAAAGAGTGATACCATTTTAAAAACTTTTAAACAACCACCCAGTTAATTTTAGTCAGTCGAGTTACAAAAACCAAAAATCACCAAATAATCCAATAGTCCAAGGCTGTCACTACTTACTTCTTTTTTCCACTTTATCTTCCTGGGGTTCTATTATTTTGTTACCAAGTTTCCATTCAAAGAATCTTATCAAAGTTTCACTTTTAATTACAGTTCCATTCCTTAATTCCAGGTAGACTCCTCCATTTTTCCAAATCCTGCCCTTGTATTCTTCTTTTCTCCTTTCCAGCTTTTAAAAACTTTTAAATGTCCAGAAATCTTTATTATCCCTTTGACTTTTATTTCCAGCTTAGATGCCTATTAATGTCAAAGTGGATTTTTTTTTCAATTTCTTGCTTAAGTCTCTTAGCTGTTAGTATAAGAAAGGGAAGAAAAAAACTAATCCTTTCTCTTCTCTCTCTCCTTCGCAGCTTCAAAATCTTCTTTGGGAACAATGTTGTTAAGTTTAAATTCCAGGGTACCTTATTTGTTGCTTTTCTTGTTGCCCCGGTCAACCAAAACCTTTTCTCCTTATCTTCCTCCTGCACATTCTTTCCCGGTCGAGTTCTTCTTTGTGGTGGCCATTTCTGACCACCGCTGCAACCTCCTTCGGGAAAGGGAGTAATGGCCAGCCGGGGAGGAGAGATGCAGCTCTCCTCAACCCTGCAGGCAGTCTCCCCCCCCTTCACCACCTCTACAGGGTGGCTTAGCCCCGAAACCAGCCAGCTTGGGGCGCTCCACTGGCGAGCACGGATCAAAGTCTCGGAGGAACGAGGTTTTGGTCTATCACCGAAGAAGCTCAAAACCGGAAGTCTGCCAACTGGCATATGTTTAATGATGATTAGGATGATAAGCAAAGTCAGTGGGGAGAGCCAGAGTGACTTAACAACCATATCACTAACTTAACAACTGTAGTGACTCACTTAACAACTGTGGCAAGAAAAATTGGGGTAAAACTTACTTAACAACTGTCTTGCTTTGCAACAGAAACTTTGGGGTCAATTGTGGTCATAAGTCAACAACTATGTGTAACTGTCCTTGTGTAAGTCATCCATCACAATTTTAGTTATTTCCTGTCCCAAAACAATAGAACATCAACCTCCAACCTTTGGGTCACTAGCCACCAGTTCTGTGGCAGGTGTTTCTTCTGTGGACTGGGAGTGGGTGGTTTAACAGGCTGCCTCAGTCCCACGTGGCCACAGATGGGGCTTCACTCACTTGCACGACTTGGTTCCTGATGGACAGTGGATTGGTGCTGGTTTATGGCCTGGCGGTTGGGGACCAGTGCAATAATAGAATATGATGCTATTGTTTTCAACCATGGCAATTAGAGGGCATTCTAGGTTCTACAGGTTGCTGTTTTAAATACATAACATATGTCTCGCTGGCTACAATTCGCTTCCAGAGGCAATTTAAAATGCTCAGCATTTAAAGCTCCTAACCAAGTTACCTACTCCTATACAAAGCAGCCTAGCCTTTGGGGGTTGACAAAAGAAGTCATTCCATGCACTCCAGGTTTTCCCCAATTCTGAGATGGATCTTCTTTGAGGAGATGTTGTTGTGGTTCGCTGGCAGCAGGTGCAGATGGCTGAGGAGAGTGAGGACTCACATGAGGGGCCAGGACCATTACGGAATGGACTGCTGCTTTCAGAGAGTATGGAGGCTGGCAGCAGGGATGAGGAGGTTCCCGAGGAGCCTGTGCCAAGTGCACATGTGCACAGGGTTGCTCGCAGGAAAGAGCAGCTGCAGCAGCACAGGATACTTGGGAGTAAGGCTGCAAGGTAATGGCCCAATGGTGTGATTCAAATTTTTTACTACCAGTTCTGTGGGTATGGCTTTGTGGGCGTGGCAGGGGAAGGATATTGTGATGACCCATAGTGTCTCAAAAATAACACAAAAACTGAAACATTAATCAGAATCTTGCAATGCCTTCAACTTAACTTCGCTGTTTTATTAGTCATAGTTTAAATTCAAAAAGTAGATAATGAAGCAAAAGGAAACCAGAACCAAACCATATTGATGAGAGTTCCAAGGCAAACCAAGATAATTAATTACACATTCCAGGAAGATAATCAGGGAGAGTCCATGGGAAGAATGCCAACAAAGATAAAGCTCATCCAAGGAAAACAGTAATTTGACTTCAGCATCTGTGAACACACAGTTTCAAAATCTTATATAGAGCTCACAGCTGCAACCCATGAGGAGGATCATGGCCCTCTCCTCCCGAGTAGACCACACTTTTCCCTGATCCTCTCCTCCCTGTGTGCCCTAGGATGGATAGGGGATGTGCCTGGATCCTCCTCTGATTGCTCAGCCAGCCTCTGTTCTTCCCCAGCCTCCTCTACCAACTCTGAAGCCACACTTCCACTCCCTGTTGGCTTTTCCTCCTCTTCCTCAGAGTCAGTCTCCACTAGGGGCATGATAGATACTGTAAAATCTCCAGTCAGAGGTGATATTTGCTGGCTCTCTGAACTACTCAAAATTTCTGCTACTGGTTCTCCAGAACTGGTCAGAACCTGCTGAATACCACCTCTGTAATGGCTCATCCTTCAAGAAGATAAAAGCCAGTTGTGAATCAGACTTTCTTTGCAGGAAGCAAAGACGTTTTGAAATTCTAGCTTTGTGGACATTGTAGTATCTTAGTTGGTATTTGAAGACTCTTGTGTTGTAAAATATTTTCATGTTGGTTAGAGACATTACATTATTACAGACCTTATTTCTGATAAATCCACTTTTCCCAAACATTTATTGTACTTGTTTCATTGTTCATTTGTATTCATTTTGATGTTTGGGTTTTTAACAGAAATGCATACATGAAGATTACAGTAAAGAGACAAGTTATGGCAAATGATTAGGAACCCCTTCTCTCCTCTCTGAATTTTGCCTTGAATTGCTCCAAAAGCAATTTCTGCACCTGTTTTGTGATATCCTTCATTATTTGGAACTATATCAGCTCTGAATCACTCAGTTTTTAGATGTTAATGAAGATCAAGCTCTGTCCCATATTGTTCATTATTTTACTTGGTTTTCTAATCAATGCCTACCTCTAATATTTTAAATTTTATTTTTGAATCTTATTTTCATGATTCCTGCCATATGTTTCCCCTGCATTATTCAGAAGAAAAATAGCATACAACTATTGTAACTATATAACGAATGGCTCAATTTAAAGTGTAAATAGTTTGATATGAATAATGTTTTGTGTTTTGACAGCATTTTATTTTTTGTTCTTTTGCCCCAGTGACAATGTTGTGACCCTTGCTCCATGTTAAATGACACTTTCTTGTGTTGCTTATTTTAATTTCTGTTGCTGGGATTAGACTGAACGGAAATTAATGCATTTTTTGTTTTTATTTTAAAAGAGGGAACACTTGAAATGGAACTCATAAATCCTTCGAGCAAAGAGCATGCTTGCAGGCAGTGCCTTCAACTTCTTATACAAAAGAATCATTTAATAAAAAGGAGGCATGCACAATCACTGTTGCACAAATTATATAGATTTCCTTTATACAGTAGTTCCCAAGTATCTTCCCTCAGATTTTCTTTGCTTTTACATTTTAGATACAATTATTATTATTTTTTTAAATATAATTTCTCCTTCAAATATAACTCATCTCATGATTTCTTGGCAACAATAAGGTTGTCCTTGACTTTTCTAGGATATTTTCAAATACAGACTATATCTATTTCTGCTTTGCTTTTTGAGATCTAGCAGAAACAAGCAGATTTATCTT
>BLBF01010475.1:0-44429 GCA_015471245.1 Laticauda colubrina | reverse complement strand
AAAAAAAAAAAAGAAATATTTCTTGTTTCTCTATTTTGTATCCTTGCTCTTGTTTGTGTTGTGTATTTTATTCCACTGAAAAATTAGAATTATATAGATAGATGTAGATATATAGATTTGGTATAGATATAGATTTAGACTAAGTAACTTGATCAGTGCATATTTTAAAAGGTAAAGAAAGGTTAGTGCTAGTTGTTTCAGGTTCTAGGGAGTGATACTCGTCTTTGTTACAAAGCCGAAGAACCAGCACTGTCTGAAGATGTCATGTGGCCAGCATGACTAAATGCCGAAGGTGCATGGATCGCTGTTACCCTCCCACCAAAGTGTTCCCTATTTTTCTACTTGCATTTTTTATGTGCTTTCGAACTGTTAGGTTGGCAGAAGCTGGGACAAGAAATGGGAGCTCACTGCATTATGCAGTGCTGGGGATTCGAACCACTGAACTGCTGACCTTTCTGATTGGCAAGCTCAGCATCTTAGCCACTGAGCCACCACGTCCCACATAGGACTTATTTTAACTAATCATTAAATAAGCAGATACAGATAAAATGTCAGAAAGCGAAGATGCTACCAGACTCTGTATTTACTTTATTACAAAATGGCAAAGAAAACGAAGAATTTTGTGAATGCTCATAAGCAATTTAACTTTCAGGAATAACACAAGGTTCCTTTATTCGACACACATACAACAGCTAAGTAAGACTGTGCAAAAGACAGATAAATATTTAGGGAGTAAGTTGACCTAAAATGCCCAGCCTTGAAACTAAAGACTTACTGTGTCTGTTTCAGGACCTGTCAGGTTCCACTGAAACTGGCAACAAAAGAGCAAGACAAATGTATGTTATTACTACTGTTTGCTTATTAAGCAGGCCTTTGATGTTGCATTATTATTTAATTATCTGGGGCTGCCTATACTTGTTGTACACCATGGCCTCAGAGCCAGGCTCCAAGATACAGGTGAATTGGGCTCTACCTGGCATTGTGCCCACAGAATAAGCCCCTCCTCTACCAATATCAAAGCCTCTTTGGGTACCCCCTGGTCTAGCATTAAAGTCTCTTTTGCCAACACAGGTGCCAAGAAACAAGAGAAAACTCCAGGTTGTGAACCTCGAGGCCAGCAAAGTCATTGGCAGGTTGACTGAATAAGCGGCAGGCCACTGTTCTTACTTCAGGAAAGCTTGGAGGCCTTGACCTCTGAGCAGGAAGACTTTAAGTAGTGTTTGATGAGCAGCTGACTATTTACTGCATGCAGGGACTGCCTTCTGTTGCAAGAAAGCAACTTTGACATCTGGCTTTATACTCTGTGTTTCATGTTTTCTGAATCCTGCTATGTTCTTGAGCTTGCTGTATTCCTGAACAGGTCTCTGGCTTTTTCCCCTGGCACTTTCTGTTATGCATCTCAATCAATCAGAATAGAGCTGGAAGGGACTTTGGAGGTCTTCTAGTCCAACCTCCTGCTCAAACAGGAGACCCTATATCATCCCAGACAGGTGGCTATCCAGTCTCTTCTTTTAAAAAAAAAAACCTCTAGCATTGAAGGCCCTACAACTCCTGACAGCAAGCTGTTCTACTTGTTAATTGTCCTCACTGTTAGGAAGTTTCTCCTTAATTCCAGGGTTGCTTCTCCCCTTGATTAGTTTCCATCCATTGTCCTGTCCTCTGGTGTTTTGGAAAGTAAATTGATCCTCTCCTTTTAGTGGCAGCCACTCAAATACTGCTGTTATGTCCCCCACCCAGTCCTTCTCTTTCTCTTGATTAGCCAAACCCAAATTCTGCAACTGTTCTTCGTATGTTTTAGTCTCCAGGCCTTTAATCCTCTTAGTGGCTCTTCTTTGAACTTCCCCCAAAGTCTCAACATCTTTTTTTGTAATCTGGTGATCAAAACTGGATTCACTATTCCTGGTGTGGCTTTACTAAGGCTTTATAAAGCAGTATTAATACTTCACATGATTTTGATTCTATGCCTCTGTTCATTTAGCCAAAAATTGAATTGGCTTTTTTTTTGGGCTGCTGCCACACACTGCTGGCTCATATTTAAGTGATCGTCCACTAGGACTCCAAGGTCCCTCTCACAGTTACTGTTTTTGAGTTAGTTTTCACCCAATCTATACTTATATCTTTGGTTTTTCCTGCCTAGGTGTAAAATCTTGCTTTTCTCCATATAAATTTTCATTTTGTAGGAAAATGAAACAATAGGACCCATTGTTCAAGTCTGTTAAGAACTTTTTGTATCCTGAGCTTATCTTTTGGGGTGTTGGCTGTTCCTACTAGCTTAATGTCATTCACAAATATGATGAATTCCCCTTCTATCTCCTCCTCAGTCATCAAAGGTTGTTGTTAGCCCTACTGGGTAGATCAGATCAGTATATCACCTGCTTTAACTTAAACTTTGAAGCACCCATTCCAATTCTGTGCTCAGCCCAAAGTCACCCGGTGCCTTCAGTAGTCTGTCTTCAAATACCTCAGATTGCTGTTTTACTGTGAAATGCACACTATTTAATATGTTTAATGATGTAGAACTAAAAATGAATATAATTCCACTCGTCCTTTTAATTATGTCAATATCAAAGATTCCAACTTTTTTTTTTTTAGTTCCCAGAGGCCTATTTGCATAACATCCAGGCCATAGAAACTCTTTAAGTATCAGCATTTATATTCATCAGAAAGTGGATTGAGATGAAAGACAATTTCCTGCATACTCTTCCAATAATTAAACTGTAACCATCAGTCATGGCAGATCTGCCATTCCAGTTGTGGACAATTGCCCATATAGAAATATGACTACACATAGTCTCTCTTAGTGATATTTCTCAATTCTAAACAGTGTCCAGGGATTTTGCTTACATGTATGGAGCAGGAATGGCATGTCAAACCCCAGAATTCAATGATCAAAGAGAAGAAAGGAGGAGGGGAATTTGCTCTGACATTGGAGATTCAGAAGAAGAATATGGTAATGTGAAGGGATAAGTGAGAAATTAATTTTATCTGAATTAATTAAATATATTATTTTCCAACTTGCTGGAAAATAATTAGAACTCAAAACGCACAGAGATGCTGAAAGGTTTTGGATAATTTTATAACATTGTTTGCAACAGTTTAAATATACTTACAGAAATGTTCATGGGGGAAGATGCAAAAAAGCATGTATTCGACAAATATATGAACAAAAAAATGTAGTATTCATTTAAAAAAAGATTGCAAAAAAAAAAGGCACACTAGTGAATTTTTGTAAACAAAGCATTTGTACTTTGCATATGAATTTAAAAACAGGAGGACCTAAGAGATTTTGCAATCAGTAAGGAATCATGACCTGTGTATCATATCATTATTTGTTTTCAGGCATAAGGAGCTCGAAACATTCTTAAACAAGCAATACACTAAAATACTAAAAAATAAAGGAGCTAGGAAGACATCTTATGCTATTAATACTTTTATAATAATTATGTATATTATGTGTACTGTCTATGTATACATAGGTAAGAGCAGGTAGCACACACTGATCAAAAAATTTTCTTTTCAAGCATAGGCGAGGTGTTCTTGAAAATTATGCTTAGGTTGCCAAATGCCTTCCAACCACATTTAACATATGCCAGTGAAACCTGGACACTAACCTCACAATCGATATAAAAGCTATGAGTGGTACAAAGAGCCATGGAAAGATACATGCTTGGCATCACAAGACAAGATAGAAAGACCTGTGCCTGGATTAGAGAACTAGGCAGAATCACATCTGATACCTGTACAATTAGCACAGGGCCCCCCAGCAGGGGTGGGATTCAATTTTTTTAACAACCGTTTCTGGGGACGTGGCTTAGTTGTCTTGGTTGTCATGTGATTGTGTGGACGTGACTTGGTGGTCATGTTATTGGCTGGCCGTGGCCAACTCAATATCACTCACATCAAGGCACGCATCTCCTTGCCTGTCCTCTTATGACTGTGGGGATTCTGCAACAGTGTGAATGGTCATAAGTCACTTCTTTCAGTGCCATTGTAACATTGAATGGTCACTCTACACAAGCAAAGTACCAGCAAAGGAGGGGGAAAAACTCCAGAGAGGTTCCTGAGACAGGAAGTCTAGTCCTGCCCAGAATGTAATAAGGGTTAACGGAGAGGCAGTTTCTGTAAGCAACACCAGAATGTTTCCTTCCTGTCTTTCTTACAGGATTAGGCCAGTAATTTCTTCTAACAACTGGTTCTCCAAACTGGTAGAACCCCCCCCTGCCCCCCCCTGTGTGCTTTCTCCACTTCTCTTCTTCCTATATACCAATGATTGCATCTCAAATGATGCATCTGTTAAAATACTGAAGTTTGCAGATGATACAACAGTGATTGGTCTCATTCGAGACAACAACAAATCTGCATACAGACAGTAAGTTCAATCTGGAACTGAACACACTCAAAACTGTAGAAATGATGGTAGATTTTAGGAGAAACCCTCCCATACTATCACCTCTTACAATACTAGACAATACAGTATCAACAGTAGAGGACTTCAAATTTCTAGGTTCTATCATATCACAAGACCTAAAATGGACACCTAACATCAAAAACATCATCAAAAAAGCACAACAAAGAATGTTCTTTCTGTGCCAACTCAGAAAGCTCAAACTGCCCAAGGAGCTGCTGATCCAGTTCTACAGAGAAATTACTGAGTCTGTCATCTGCACTTCTATAACTGTCTGGTTTGGTTCTGTAACCCAACAGGACAGACACAGACTTCAGAGGATAATTAGGACTGCAGAAAAAGCAATTACTACCCACCTGCCTTCAGTTGAGGACCTGTATACTGCACAAGTCAAAAAGAGGGCTGTGAAAATACTAACAGACCCCTCATATCCCAGACATAAACTGTTTCAACTCCTTTCCTAAAAATGACAGTATAGAGCACTGCACATCAGAACAACTAGACACAGGAACAGTTTTTCCCCCGATGCCATCACTCTGCTAAACAAATAATTCCCTCAGCACTGTCCAACTATTTAAAAAAGTCTGCACTACTATTACTGTTAAACTTCTCATCATTCCTTATCACCCCTCCCCTCCCACTTGTGACTGTATGACTGTAACTTTATCGCTTGTATCCTTATGATTTATATTGACTGTTTCTTCGTGTGATTTGATTGCTGATTGTACCATATGACTATTATTAAGTGTTGTGCCTTATGATTCTTGACTCTTGACAAATGTATCTTTTCTTTTATGTACACTGAGAGCATTTGCACCAAGACAAATTCCTTGTGTGTCCAATCACACTTGCCCAATAAAGAATTCTATTCTATTCTATTCTATTCTATTCTATTCTATTCTATTCTATTCTATTCTATTCTATTCTATTCTATTCTATTCTATTCCGTTCTATCCTTCTCTACTCTATTCTAACCTTCTGACAAGCAAAGTCAATAGAAAAGCCAGATTCATTTAGCAACCGTGTTATCAATTTAACAACTGCAGTGATTCATTTCACAACTATGGCAAGAAAAGTTCATAAAATGGGGGGAAACTCACTTGACTAATTTTTCACTTAACCACATAAATTTTGGGGTCAATGGTGATCGTAAGCTGAGGATTACCTGTAGTGCAAGATTGAAAGATATGAAGAGACCTAGCCCACAGAATCATCAAGACAGGGATATCATTATCATCATCATCATCATCATCATCATTATCATCATCATCATTATCATCATCATCATCATCATCATCACAATCATCATGAATGAATATGAAGAGCAAGTCTCAATATACCAAAAGACAAAATCCCATATCGGTAGCAACAACGCAACAATGCAACAACGCAATCCCAAGTCCTGCTGAAATAGGCAGGCTTTAATTGCCTTTCTGGAAACTGATAGCAAAGAACCAATTGGATTTCTCAGGGAATTATGTTCCTTATTGTAAATTAGAGAAAAGAGAGGACAACGCAAACTAACATAAAACTAACATTATTTTCACCCTAAAAATAATGGCTTCATTATTTTCTCAGGAAGAAAGAGAAGATTTTCTGTTTGTTTTGTTTCTTGAACAGGAAGAAATGGTGGAAGGAGGAAATATAAAGTCAAAGAATAAATACCTGCACTCTCTCCCTGTTGCATTTAAGCCACCCCATCTTACCTTCTGTGCAATCAAGTGCAAAATAGTAGCTTGAAGAATACCATGAGTATGCTGGGGAGAGATGTGGTGCGTGAAAGAGAGGAGAGGTTGGTAAATGTTGGAAGCAACATGTGCAATGATTGAAGAATCTGCATCAGCAGCTGGAGGAGAGTGACTCTCTCTAGTGAGACATCCCTGGGGAAAGTTTGGAGAATGCTGAGGACTTTTCACAAAGATACCTTCACTGAAGGTATTGAAAGCAGCTGCAGTCGTATCCAGAGAAATCAATAACCACATCAATTGCACCCTGGCACCAGAAACATCGGGAGTAACTTGAAGTTAGAGTCAGAAACCAACCTTGTATTCTTTTCTCCCCTGTTCCCTGATCAAATTCGGGGTGCTGCCAACTTTCAAACAAAGACTCGGGGTAACATGATAGCAGTGTGCTGATATCTCAGGGACTGCCACAAAGAAGAGGGAATCAAGCTATTCTCCAAAGCACCTGAAGGCAGGACAAGAAGCAATAGGTGGAACCTAACCACCAAGAAGAGAAGCAACCTAGAACTAAGGAGAAATTTCCTGAGAGTGAGAACAATTTAGTAGTGGAGCAACTTGCCTCCAGAAGTTGTAAATGCTCCAACACTGGAAATTTTAAAGAAGAGATTGGACAACCATTTGTCTGAAATGGCATAGGGTTTCCTGCCTGAGCAAGGGGTTGGACTAGAAAACCTCCAAGGTCCCTTCCAACTCTGTTATTGTATTCTATTCTAAGTCCAGAGTGATAGGAAGCCTTAAAAAACAATGCATGTTTGGTAAGGCTGAGAACTTAAGAGCAGATATCAAGGAAACTACAGATTCAAGGGCTAAGTCAACTAGCAGCAGACCAAGACAAAGGTTCCTGAACTCCCCACCTCACTTTCTGGCAACAGAAAGCCATAGAAAGCAAAGCACCCTTCGGGTATTATCCCACGTCATTGTAGTGCTGTTAAAGTTGTAGCAACGTTTCAGCAGAATCTCATCTGCCATCCTCAGGCTTCTGTATAGAGTTAGTTCCTGGTTTCAAATTTGAGGCTGGTCCATTCTGATTGGCTGGGAGCCTGGGTCTGTGTTCATTGGACTTGGAGTTTGATTGATTGGTGTTTCTGGTTTCTTCTATCTGTTTTGTGGCTTTGATTGGCTGGCAACACTCTGTTCTTGTGTTGGAGGCTTTCAGTGCAGCTTGGCTCCATGTGGAGGGACGGCTGCTCTTCATTAGCAAGCTGCTATTCATTAGCAAGCTGGGTTTCACCTGGGTGCCTGGTGGGGGTGTTTGGGTTGGAGCTATCAGAGGGAGTCTGTCAGTGAACACAGGCCCAGACTCCTAGCCAATCAGAATAGACCAGCCTCGAATTTGAAACCAGAAGCTGCGAGACATACAGAAGCCTGATGATGGCAGATGAGATTCTGCTGAAACGTTCCTACAACTTTAACAGCACTACAATGATGTGGGATAATACCCGAGAGAAGCTGAACAGCATGTATATATATATCCTTTTACTATTGTTTTTCCTCCTTCTGTGCCCTAGGAATTGTTGCCCAGTTCTTTGTCCTTCCATCCAAATATCTAATACACATTTTACTTTCTTCAGTTATTGAAGATATAAATAAGCGCCGAGAGCCCCTTCCCAGTCTGGAAGCCATCTATCTGATCAGCCCCATTGAGACGGTAAGTCCATTGCCTGTTTGGACAGTTAATACATTGCTAAATGCCTCCTTAAAGATAGATCCTGTGAAATTTCTGCAGATACCAAGCCTAGTAATTAGAGCTTTCTGCCAACTCCTTGGGAAGGAAAAAACTTTCGATTTTTCTGAAGCCTCAGGGGAAATATTATTCATCCAGAGATCACTATGATTAAGCTGGTTGGTATAACTGGAGGGTCAAGATGTGGGAGTTAGTAGAAAATGTTTAGGATTTTTACAACTGCTGCTAACAGCCTGTTCTCCATTTGCAGTCTGTCCGTGCTCTGATAAATGACTTTAAAAGCACTCCCACATTCACATACAAGGCTGCCCACGTCTTCTTCACAGACAGTAAGTTCAAGGAATGTTCTCAGACAAATAAGATGTGTAGGATTACTTGATGTGTTTTAGATTAGGGGATCCTGGGATATAATATTTGTTGGGAGCTGTGTTAGTGAAAAATATTCTAGGAGGCAAAAGCAACTGAATCTAAGTGTTGCCTTGTAATATATTTTTGCTATGAATCAAAGGGCTTTTATGCAATTGCTTGAGATACAATAGCAGAACTGTATGGCTGCTGGTCCTAGGAAGTTTTTTTTTCTTCCATTTCTTCCATGTCCGATGGTCAGAGGCTGCCTGGACAAGTCCCTGCAGTTTTCTTTATGAGGTTTTTCAAATGTTTGCCCTTCCTTCCATCCTAGGTCTGAGAGAAAGTGAATGGTCCAAGTTTACCCAGTTGGGTTTGTGCTCAAGGCGGAACTAGAATTCAGTCTCCCAGTTTCTACCTGATGCTTTAACTACTACCCCAAGCCGGCTCTCTAATCCACAGAAACTAAATTGATGCATTTTATCTATTTAATTCATTCAGTTTTGGCCAAAATTGTACAATTCATGTTAAGCCATGGTTTGTTTAACCATGATTTGATGAATAAATTATTTCATTAATGAATTCTTTTGAGAGGTAAACCATATTTTACACACCATAATAGCTAGATTCATCATTCTAACATTATCCAAACAGGCAAAAAAAATGATGTCCTAGTGTGGTTCATGAACCCATTTCACTGAGAATATGAATTGTGCTAGATCCCAGAGAAGAATCTGACCAAGAGGGCTCAAAAGTAAATTTCTATTCTGAGGCACTTATGATGAAATTTTAAGTGTACGTAAGTGTTTCAGGGATTGAAAAACTTTCAATAAAATGAATGGTACATCTGGAGGATGATGAATATAAACTCCCACCCTTGCCTTTCAGCCTGCCCAGATGATCTCTTTAATGAGCTTAGCAGGTCCCGGATCACAAAAGCAATCAAGACACTCAAGGAGATCAATGTTGCCTTCCTTCCCTATGAATCACAGGTGAGATAAAAAGGAACAGAGCAGGGACCTCTAATTTTCACTATAGGCTCAAGGTTGTAAGGATACACGAATTAACACTTTGAGAGATTTCACATTTAATAAAAATGACTATGTCGTGTTATTTTAAGGGTCTGTAGAACTTAAAGGGGGATGTGTGTGTGGCACAATGGCTCAGTGGTTAAGAAGCCAAGTTTGTCAGCTGGAAAGCTGACAGCCTGGGTTAAAGACCTGAACATTGTGTGACAGGTCAAGCTCTTCTACTTGCCACAGCTCCTGCCCACTTAGCAGTTCGAAAGCATGAAACACAAATAGATAAATAGATACCACTTCTCTGGGAAGGTAACCATAACCGTTTCATTTTTGCCGCATGCTCTGCGGTGTGATGTCATGTTGGCCATATGACCATGGAACCATCTTCAGACAACAGTGGCTCCCTCTGCTAAGAAATGGAGATGAGCATCGCCCCCTAGAGTCGGACATGACTGCTTAGGGAAACCTTTAGAATTTGAGGATGGAGCCTGTGCAATTAAGGAGATTACATATAGACATCTCCTGGTCCTTCTAATTGTTTTGGATTCCAACTGTCATCAGCATCGTTAGTGATGAGAATTTGGAATTGTAATGTCTAACATAACCGAAGGAGGAATTCTGGGAGTTGAAGTCCACACGTCTTTAAGCTGTCAAGTTTGAAGATCCCTGATCTACATTTTAGTAAGTGACAAAAATCATCAATACAATGGACACATGTGATGTTTATATATACTACATGAAATTCCATTGGGTAACTCTTGGATTTCTAAAAGAAAATCTGTAGTCTTCCCAGTTTCCAATTTGAGCAATTTGCTTGATCCAAGTGTTGAGAATGTTTTGGGGGGTTTTTTGGTCAGTCTTCTTGATCAGTTGTGTCTATTACATTCACTTTATCATAAGTCAAATAGCCCGCAGCTTATTCTCATGTATTTGACTAGAGAGGATGATTTTCTTTCTTTTTCCTTATGAATTAGCTATTGAATTTATAACTTGCCTATTTGAGAGACAGGTTGGTCTAATGGCTGAGGAACTGCATTAGAAAATAGAAAACTGTTGAGTTCTAATCCTGCCTTAGACATAAAAGCTGGTTGGGTGACTTTAGACCTGTCACTCTCAGTCCATTTCATCCCACAGGATTATTATTGTGTGGAAAATAGGAGGAAATAGTATTAGGTATCTTCACTGCCTTGTGTAATTTCTAAAAATAATAAAGGTGAAATGAAAAAATATTTTAAAACTTGTATCATTTTTCCTATCATTTTCTATCAAATTGCCCTGCGCCCACTCAGCATTTTTTAAGACGTCAAGCAAGAAAGTCCTTAAAACTTTCATTCAAGATTCTTCTCAGATTAGATGAAGCAGAATACACAATGTTAATTACAAAGTTCTCAGAGCCAAGAAACTGCCAGCATTTAATGAAGTGTTGTACATCCAGAGAATAACCATTAATTCTGTTCCTAATACGATGGCATGAAGTTCTGAATGAGGAAACTTTGTCAAGAGGTGTTCTGACCCAAACCCTTTTCTAATAAAACAAACATGAACCAAAGGGAACAGAAACCTTTTAATGTTTCTTACAAATCCCCAGTTAAAAGGCTGCTGCAAACTAATTAATGTTGATAAACACAAGCCTCACCAAAACCTTGCGAGGCTGCCAAGAATAACAGATAAGAAATATTTTACAACACAAGAGTCTTCAAATACCAACTTAAGATACTGCAATGTTCACGAGCCTTCACAGTAGGTTCTCTTCAGAACTGGCTTTTATCTTCTTGAAGGAGGGGCCGTAACCTTGCAGCCTTACTCCCGAGTCGGCTGTGCTGCTACAGCTGCTCTTTCTTGTGAGCAACCTTGCACGCATGCGCACTTGGCACAAGCTCCTCAGGAACCTCCTCGTTGCTGCTGCCAACCCCCACAATCTCTGAACGCAGCAGTCACTCCCTTATGGTCCTGGCCCCTCATCTGAGTCCTCGCTCTCCTCAGCCGTCCGCACCTGCTGCCAGCTAACTAGAACAAGAGGAGTGACATCTAAGGTCATAGTGTCCTGACAAATACAGGACAGGGTCAATTCAGGATAGTTGTTTCTGGAGAAGGCAACTGTCAAACCCCACCCCACTCCCATAAATCTGCTTTGTGTCATACTATTTTTAAGGAACTGGGACTATTGCGGAAACTATTGTGGAAAAAAGTGTTACCAGAAGAACACTGTATGAGTTTACACTGCCTTTCTCAAAGATCACTAATATAACACTCCCATTTCCCCCCACCCCATTTCTTCTCTCCTCCTTCTCTTTAGGTGTACACCTTGGACAGCACTCAAAGTTTCCATCATCTCTTTAGCCCCTACTGCAGGGAAGATAAAAACAACCACTTAGAGAAGATGGCAGAGCAGATTGCTACACTGTGTGACACCCTCAAGGAATACCCGTCAATTCGCTATAGGAAGTTAGTACAAAGGGAAGAGGGAGGGGAAAACTGATATTCTACTGATGCTCTGTTTAAAACCAAATAAAGAGAATGAAGACAAATTGGGGTGTAATACTTGGCAAAATTGGAATGCAGTTGTGGAGCATATTGGGGTGCGGTCACATCTATCCATTATGCAATGAAGCATCCTGCTACTTTCACTTGATGCAGACAGGGACTGGCCTACTGCTTCTAATGAATGTCTGCTGCCAGACCAGTTCATCTGTAGCTTTAATCATGTGCGGGACATTGTTTCATCAATTTATCTCTGTTGCCAGGGGTTGAAAGCGAAGTTTCTTACGCTATATGTGTATAAGCAAATGGGCCAAGAAATACAAGAGGCAAGACAGTCTTTACTTTGTCCAGGCATTGGTCTCCCTTCCAGAATGCCAGAAGCCCTGTTACTAAATAACTATGTGTTTGTGGTTGCAGTGGTTCTGAAGACTGTTGCCTATTGGCCGATGCAGTGTTGGCGAAGCTGAATGCCTTCAAAGCAGATAACCCAACCATGGGAGAGGTGAGTAGTCCCAGAGTATCCCAGAATGTTGAAGAGCAGGCCAGAGAGTGGAACAAGATCGCAAAGACTATTGTGTCACTTAGTGATGGATTTAAGAATGAACAGGTTGGGTTTAGAAACCATTTTCTAATCTCTCATCTCTAGTTGAAAGAATCCATCTTCCAAACACTATCCTTGATTATAAACAGCATATTTAATTTAAGTGGAAGTGGAGATGCCCAGCCAAGCATGTCAATATGCTTTTCACAGAGGTCTCCAGGAGAGGCCCTTTGTCAGCTGGTTAGCTCTTGCCAAGTCACATTTAGACCTTCACTAAAGACCAAGATCACAGGGAAAAATGACTGCAGTCTCTTTTACTGTGGGTTATCTATTTAATTGGAATAGTACTATCTGTGTACAATGGTTCTTCTTTAACTTTTTCCCAGACTTACTATTCAGCAACATCACTTTCTCCAAGTGGCATTTCTAGTGGGTGAGCAAGAAGTCAGGAAATCAGACAGCGATCAAAAAAATGATCTCTAGAGATAAGATTGAAGCACACTATTTGTACAAATTCTCACTGCTGCATTTCAGTCCTAAATAAATTGTTGTGAGAAGTCCTCCAGATTTGCCACATACCGTCTAGTTAGCTAATAAACTGTTGAGCTTTATGATTAGTCACGGAAATGCCCACATCCTGCTGTGGTGCCTCACCATGGCGATGGGAAATATCTCTGGGATGGAATGAGCAAAGAATTGCAAGAATATATATTCTCTGAAGTATTACTAAGGCATGAATGAATCCCAGCTGTCCAGCTAAAGAAAGCAGGTACCTATAGCGCTATGCAAAGATGCTGGAGGCAGATGATCACTCTTATGACAATGGCAAAAGCATTATTTCATACTGCACAGGAGAAAGCAATGATAATCCAAGAAAAAAGCATGAATAAAAATGTAAAATGATCTACAATATAATGCTGGGTGATGGCTATTCAGGCTGGGCCATCAACTTACTGTTGTTTTTCTTACTACTAAGAAAAAAACCTGAAGAGTACTAATTATGTTCATGACGTGGCTAGATTAAAGAAGTCTAGTTGCTGATTTTGTAACAGGAAAAAAAAATTCAAAGCTGCAGAGACAGAATTATAGTGGGGACATGAAGTGTGAGAACATGAGAAAGCTCAAAAACAGTGGAAAAAGTCAAACTATTACAAAATGACATCATGGACAACAGCGAATGGAGATAGACTGGAACTCCACATTTTGAGTCAGAGAATCATGCTGTTTACTACTCAAGACATGAAAACCAACGTTGGAAAAATGCTTTTATAGTTAGAAAAGGTATACAAGAATAGTACTTGTCTGCAATCAAATATATCAGTTAGACCTTGTGGACAGTTAACATCAGTTAGATTTTTAGTTTGACATGTGTCCTAATGTGTCCTCCAACAACTGATGCAGAAGCAGAATTTAATGGTCAAGTTTAATTTATACGTGCTGCTTGTGATAAGAGACTGGAATGCCAAAACTGGAAATATTAAGGAAGAAAATGTAGTTGGACTATATGTCTTAAGAAACCAAAATGAAACAGGAGAATGTCTTATTTCTGCCAATCCAATTGTCTATGGAGATTCTAAATCATCCGGATCATAGTTGTCCAAAAGATGTTTTTTCAAGAAGCAACTGGCCTTAAATCTTTTTTTATTGTTGTTGTTTTTCTTCTTTGAAGACATTTTACTTCTTATTCAAGAAGCTTCTTCAGCTCTTCATCTTCACCGAAAAACAAGAAAGTCCAGTTACCTCTTGAAAAAGCACCTTTGGGACAGCCAATCCAATTATTTCTGTGTGGGCATCTTTAGATGGAATACATGGAAATCAAATTGACTACATTATTGCTAAAATCAAGTGGAGTTGTTTAATAATATAACCAGGTGGTGACTGTGAAACAGATTGCAAACTGTTTATGTGCAAGTTCCCATGTTAAGCCAGAAGAAGAAGAAAGCCAACCAGTTTCCATCTTGACCCTATATCCACCATTTTCAAAGCGAGTATCATTCATTGCCTTGAAGACCTGAATTTTATTCACTGCAGAATAAAACTAGAACTTGGTAGAGTAATCATGAAGGCCTTAGAAAAGATACTCAAATGACTTTGATGTCAGACTAATGCAGGACTAGTGCAGAGCAATGCAGATATTCTTTCTGACACTCTATGGAGGGAAAGTTAAGAATTTGAAGAAACAGGAAAGAAAGAGTGGTCACATTTTGAAATCTAATGTTGGAGAACACCTCTGGAATATTATAGACATACAAAAAAACTCCAAATACATTAGTGAACAGATCAAATCAGATAGCCATGCTTAAATCATCATAGTCTAGACATGAGACCCAGCTCTGAAGAAATCTGTAATGCTGGAAGAGGTAGAACAAAGAGAAGAAGAGGGCAAGAAGGACCAAGATGGATGGACTCAGTTAATGTGGTGATGGGTGCACTAATGGAAAACCTGAAAGGTCAGGTTAGATACAGATTGTTATGGAGAAAATCTATTTAAGAATTCACAACAATGTGATGGTATACAATCAATCAATTCATTATGATTAGAAGCAAGATAGTCTACCTAAGTTTCTAGAAAAAACACCCTTGATTACACTCAAGTTTGTAACAATTCTGCAACACAGTAATTTATCATAGTGGTATGTCAGTTGCTGCATGACTAACTTTTATTGGTGGGTGTAAAATCTTCTTAAAATAAAAATTCAATAAAGAATGTTAACCAGGAGGGAGGCAATAGTTAGGAGAATTTCCTAATTACGTAGCCATTAGGAGGAGAAGGAATTTGTTCCATCTATGGCTGAGATCTTCCCATGTCATTACTTGAATCAACTTCTTTGCCTCAAATGATTTTTAAGCAAGGCTTTCCACTGGCTGTTATTTGTTTTTAAACAACTATTAATAGGAATGCTGTATCAAATATGGTCTTGGAGTTGGAGGAGTGTTCTTACTGTTGTACGAAAGGACGAATGCAGACATTCCATCTCTCTGTATTTTATCAGTTTTTGTGGCAAAAATGATAAAATAATGAAAAGCAAACACAAGAAACGTTATTGTGTGAAAACCCAACAGCTGCAGAATTCTGCATACAAGGCAAGATGACTTCATAACAGAAGCTCTAGAAAGTGTGTTGCTATTGAATAGGGAGTGTGCTGCTTTTTCCTTTAAGAAAGAGGTAGTAGTTTCATGTTGATTTATCGATAACAAGAAATTTTGAGACAATATATTTTCTACAGCCCTTGCATGCATTTTTTAATGAGTTATCAAGTAGCCATTAAAAATTCCTGAATGCATGAAAAGGGTTGCTATTAATCTTTCTGCATCAGTAATGCTTGGATATATTAGCTCTCCCCTGCTTGTACCTGTGTGGTTGAGATTTCTGAGATTGTGCAGTTGCAGCATAACCAACGAACGTTGGTTTAGAAAAGGCTGTTCCAACCTACCTTCTGCATCTGGAGGGCTGTTGTACTCACTGAAAGGAAGATTAATGCCCATAGTGTATTTGTACGCCACCTGCAGGTTAAGTGATATATTGCATTGTACTGTGGCACCAGAGTGGCCCGACAGTTCTACAACTGTTTTGAATAGCCCTTGTGCATGCTGAAAATACCTTGGTTACAATGATGCCCTTGCTGCTGCCTTTGTAAATGTTTTAACTGGATGTTAAACAGCTGGCAACATTTAGATAAAACTGGGTTCTCCTGCCATCCTCTCCCAGTCATCACAACCAAAGTACCCTCAAAACTCAAGACAATTTTAGGTCAGTTAAAGTATTGTGGATATGGTGGGATGTCCAAGTAGAACCTAAATGACTTGTTTCAAATGGCTTTAGAGCAGAATCTGCACAATAGAGAATTAACAGTCTCTACTTGCCTGTTTCGTTGCTTTCAGAGTCCATTGTACTTATGGGATTGTTTACTTTACTTGGAAGGGGGTTTGCATTTTTCAATTAATACATTTTTGATCAGGATCCCAACCAAAGATGATTAGAGAGGCTGCACACAGTCAACCACGTTTGGAGGGGAGATTGGGTCTGCATTACTCAGCTGTTTCATTCTTCCTTAGTGCCTATAGCAGGACTGCCATTAAATAATTAGCAGTGGAGCTCTGTAGCAGTCTGAGGTTGGGGAAATTTATTTCCAAATAGGATTACAGATTAAATCAATCTTGCCGAGGTTTCATACATTTCTTAAGAGGCAAGGTGTGTCCTGTGGATGACTTTCAGACCATGCCTAAGAACTCTGCTAGCAGGGAAAGATGCAGCATAACACAGAGACCAAAATCACAAGGTTGGGGTTTTGTTTGTTTGTTTGTTTGTTTGTCTTCCCCTTTTTCTGCTTTCAGGGCCCTGACAAATCTCGATCACAGCTTCTGATAGTTGATCGCAGCTATGATCTGGTGTCACCACTTCTTCATGAACTCACCTTTCAAGCCATGGCCTACGACTTGCTCAACATTGAGAGCGATACTTACCGGTGAGAGCTATTGTGGGGGATAAAGAACAAATAAGAGAGTTATGAAATAATTCTGTGCCTTCCCACTTAGAAAGCAACCATATGTTTTTTACAGAAAATTACTATGTTTCATTTCTTCAGGTATGAATCCACGGGCATTAGTGACTCCAGAGAAAAGGTAGTACTCTTGGATGAGGATGATGACCTCTGGGTGCAATTACGCCATATGCACATCGCAGATGTATCCAAGTGAGATCTCACCCATCTATGCAGCCCTACATACAACTGCCTGGTTACCTGATGGGTTTGTGAATCAGGCAGAACAATAACGGGCTGGAGTGAACCAGCAGAGTAACCCTGCTGGAGCCCTTCTTCCTAAACTGATCTGGATTGCCATTGGTGTCCATTTTGAAGAGGGTGGAGGGAATTTGCTAATCCTGAATTATTGCCATTTCTGGTGCAGAGAGCCCTGGATTTTGAAGGCTGCACAGAATCCATTGTTGTGAGAGAAATGAAGAGTTGCACTTTTGGGATGAGTGTTTGTAGTTGGTCCTGAATATGACCTCTTTCCACAGGAAAGTGACTGAGCTCCTGCGTACCTTCTGTGAAAGCAAAAGGCTCACCACAGATAAGGTAGGATGCCCAGAGCTTCGCCTTGGCTGTGATTTGCCTTCCCGAGAGACATGCATTGTGTGGAAAGGGGGGTGCTTCTTTGACTCAAGTTATTTGACAGTGAAAGAAAACACCAGATTGCTGTTTGGTTTTTCAAGGAGGAAAATCAACCTTACTTAACTTGGTCTCATTTGTTCTGGACAACATTTTGAAAACCCAGTTATGTGCACAATGCACAAGAAAGGTTGAGGGGTACAGATGATGCAAAAACAAGAGGGCCTTTAGGTACACCAAAAGGAGGCAGAGCAACAAAAGTGACATCGAAGCCATTTGGGAGAATAAGAGCCACTATAGAATTGGGAATGACATTCCTCCGTAGAACCTGCATACAAACTAAAATTCTGGACAAAATTACTTTATTTCCATTCTTTGAAGTTTTAACATTGATTTTCTTCATGCATCTTGAGTGACTGCTCTAGAAATGTAGTACTTACTTAGCCAGACTTAAAAGACAGAGGAACTATCAGCCTGTAAGTCTTGTAAGACAGCTTTCATTAACCTGAATACCCTGCACATACCTTGGGGCTAAATCCAGGGTATCTAGGAGTATTAGGAGCACATTCAGTCAAGTTGTAGGCAGCTGTTGTAAGATGAGAGAGTTTCTTCTATCTGAAATTGTACTGTTACTTGGATTACCTTTACGTTGAGTTCATCACGGGCAATGGCTGTTTTTCTTTCTAGGCTAACATTAAAGACCTCTCTCAGATCCTGAAGAAGATGCCTCAATACCAGAAAGAACTTCACAAGGTAAAAGATGAAAAATGTATCATGTGTTTGTACACAATTATTTGTGTACTGCAGTCAGTTACATAAGTGATTTAAAGTAAGTCAATCCTATAATCAGCCACTATCAATTAGCATAGAGTATACAGTGAAAATTGTTTCATGTTCTAAAATGTCATTAAATCTGACATTAGAAGGCTGAATAAAAGGAACTGGGTCCACAAAGACTCTTGCACTAATCCAAAATCAGATCTGGGCATTTTGTTCACCTATGTTTAATTGCTGAGCTAATATATTTTGATTCATGCAGCAAATCCAATATCAGAAAAAAACACTTTTTCCCATTTATAGACATGGAGATGTATAATTTTCCCAGCAGTCAGAATGTTTGCCTCATCCTGCCTTCTGGCTCTTTGACTTCAACTGACATGATACAGTCTTTCCAGTTCTTTATCTGCAAACCTGCAGAAACATGAGTTTAAAACTTCTAAATGAAAAAGCTTGGTTCCTTCACCTATCCATGTGTATCTAAATGGCCTGGCTAAATTTAAGCTCTAAAGGCTAGGTCACACTGGCCGACGGATGCAAAACGTATGCAAAAAGGACACAGCAGACGAGCAAAATTTCGGGAGTGGTTCCATCCGTTGTTATCTGCTCTCAAAAGTGTCCCAAATTTGCATAAACAGAACGGAAAACAATGGAAAGGAACGGACATGGGGAGGTTGTAGCGGGGATATAAAGCGGATGTTCATTGGAAGCCAAGCGGATGGAAGCGGATGATACATCCACAGGGGTTCCTGGGGAGAATAGCGAAGCAGATGCGTAGCGGAAGGAGTGGATGTGTAGTGGATGACGCGGATGCATCACGGACGCCTATAGGATGCATAGCGGATGCGTAGCGAATGCAAAGCGTTCACTGCGCATGCAGGCAGGATGAATTGCGTCAGCTCCGCGGATATAAAAGGATGCAGCTCACAAGCAGTCAGCATTCAGAGGAAAGACCTGCTGCTAGAGACATCTTGAGAGAACACCATGGGGGAAGAAAAGGAAGCCTGTGCCTACTCCTGCCAGCCCTGGCAAGAAGGACAGAACCACCATCCCACCCCCTGGCACTGACTCTGAAGCTGCTGGTGCTGCTGGTGCTGGTGCTCCTGCTGATGCTGCTGGTGGTGTTTCTCCTGCTGGTGCTTCTCCTGCTGCTGCTTCTCCTGCTGCTGCTTCTCCTGCTGCTGCTTCTGCTGGTGGTGGTGCTGGTGGTACTGCTGGTGCTTCTGCTGCTGGTGCTGCTAGTGCTTCTCCTGCTGGAGTTTCTCCTGGTGCTGCTGGTGCTTCTCCTGCTGCTGCTGCTGTGGTGGACCAGCCCCAAGGCCCTCAAAGCCCTGCTGCTGAAGGCCCTGAAGGCCCTGCCAGAGGGAGGAAGAGGCAAGGCAAGGAGAAGGGAGAGAGGAAACAGTACTCCATTTCCGAGGACCATGAGGAGGAGGTGCTGGAATGGCTGAGGGAGAACGAGTACCTGTGGAGGAAGGGCCACAGGCTCTATCGTGACACCAAGAGAAAGCAGGCAGCTTGGAGAGAGAAGGCGGAGAGCCTGGGCTACACTTCAGATGTCCTCCTGGGGTGGTAGAAGCACATGCACACTTGGTATGCCAAGCTGCACCTGAAGAAATCCAGGCAGGCCGCTGTCAAGCTCACTGACCGGGAGACTTATGTCATGGCCAAGTGCAGCTTCCTGGAGGGTGAGATCCGCCACCGAGGAACAGCCCCTCTGTCAACCCTCTCCCTCAGACAGCCCACAGAGAGCCAATCCTCTTCCAGCCAGGAGACAGCTACCATGTCCAGGCAGGTGTCTTTGGAGTGCCCCACGACAGAGAACACCCCCCCCCCCGACAGCTGCACTCCCCGTACCGGAGGACGTGGAGGATCCCCTTCTCAGATGGAGCAAGAAGAAGCAGCCACCAGAGACCAACCCACACCCACACCCAGATCCACCTCCACAGAAAGCAGGCAGAGAGGCAGACTGGAGGGACAGAGCCACACTGTCCTCTTGGAGATCAGGGACACAATCAAAGCCAGCACAGATCTTCTCTCCCAGCTGGTCCACTTCGACATACCATCCTCGAACCGCAAGCCCTTCATCACGTACGTGAGCCAGACTCTCATGGACATACCTGAGGCCCAGTACCAGGCAATGAAGGAGAGGATCACAGCTCTTCTGCACCACCCTCCAGGCCCAGCTGAACATGCTCCTACCCACTCCAGGTCTGCTCCTCCACCCCAGGCGATGTCAAACCCCTTCCACGGATTTCAACAGCCCCTCACCTACCAAGCCTACCACTACCAGGACTTCCCACAGCAGAGGCAGCCCCTTCCCAGTCCAGGCCCAGGTTCATCGGATGCCACAGATGCCTCAGCTGACCCAGCTGCAGACCAGACAGCCCCACTACACTCCTCCTTCCTCCACCCCACAGCCAAGACCTTCGTCAGAACATCTGTCATCAGTCTTGGGCCTCACATCCCAGGTACTTGATGAAGGGCCTCTCAACCTCACGGGACTGAGTCAGCTCTCTGAGAGCTTCCTGCACACACCATCTCCTGTTGTACTCTCCGGGCCAGGCACCCCAATGGCGCCTCAGACCAGCACTCCAGCAGCAGCCACCTCCACAGTCCCTGGCCCCTTAACATCTGAGACCATGGGCACGCCTCAGAGTGACTGAGAAGAGTGCCAGAGACTGAGTTGTTACCTGTTCACTTTATCTTTGCTTAAGACACTTTACTTGGGTCATTTTGCTTTTTAATAAAGTCATACAGTTTGTTATTAATAAAGGTTATCTTTGCTTCACACACTTAGTTCATTTTTTTTACTTAATAAAGTGTTGGTGAAAACTTTGAAAAAATGGTTAAGCCTTTGCATGCTTGTGGGATGGGTAAGGATAGTTGTGGGATGGGTAAGGATAGTTGTGGGATACATAAACCTCCAGTGCAAGCATAGTGGGACTGTATGGTCCATCCTCCCAGCTGCCACACATATGGCCCTTTATTATCAGTAACAATTTATTCATTGATCAACACATTTCAAAATAAGCAAAACTCTTTATTAATGCCCTATTCATTGTAGGGCCACTCAACATACATGGCACAATCTCATCAGTGTTATGAGACAGGCTGAAGGAAGCACTCATTAATCATCTATCATCCTGTCTTGCCACTCCACTGCTCCAGCTGGGGAGTTGCACCAGTGTTTCAGGAGGTTGCGCTGCTTCTTCCCTTCATGTGAAGCTCTGTTGGGGCCTTGCACATCCACAGTGTCTATCAGGTTTTGTCCTTGCCTCCATTCACCAGGCTCCATGTCCCCATTGCCTTGTTGACGGTCCACAAGCCTGTTCTGCAACACTGGGTAGCGGGTGCGCATGAGATTGTGCAGGATGCAGCAAGCTTCCACGATGCTCCTCACAGTCTGTGGGCGATGCTGCATGGTGGTGAGAAGTACCTGGAACCTGTTGGCCAGGATGCCAAAGGCGTTCTCCACCACCCGCCTTGCCCTGGACAGGCTGTAGTTGAAGATCCTCTCTTCACGGGTGAGGTATCTGGAAGTGTAGGGCTTCATGAGGTAGGTTCTGAGGGAGAAGGCGTCATCCCCCACGATGAAGTAGGGCACATCTTGTGTGTCGTTGGGTAGGGGGTCTGGATCTGGAAAACCCATGATGAGGTTGTGTTCCAGCCCATCCTTGAGGTGACTGGCGTTGTATACCTGGGCATCTGAAGCTGACCCGTTGCCTGAAGCATCGATGTACATGAACTTGTAGTCAGCATCAACCATGGCAAAGAGGATGATGCTGAAGAAGCCCTTGTAGTTGTAATAATTAGACCCTGAGTTGGCTGGAGCTTTGCAGGCCACGTGCTTCCCATCTATGGCTCCAACGGTGTGGGGAAAGTTCCACCTCTGATACCACTGCTCTGCAACTTTCCTCCAGCCTTCTTCAGTGGTGGGACACAGGAGGAGCTCCTGCAGGTATTCTTCGATGATGGCCTGCACCACTTCTCTGACCACAATGCTGATGGTGTTGTGTGGCACCCTCCAGGCATACTGCATGTTTCTGTATGTGGTCCCAGAGGCCAGGTGGCGCAGAGTCAGTGCCACCTTCAGTCCAGGGTCCAGGCTGGGACGGAAGTTTGCCTTGGTCAACCTAGGTCTCAGACGCTCCACAACTTCGTCAAACATGGCTGGTGGTATCCTCATGAAGTGCTGGAATGCACGAGAGTCTTCATTCCTCAGCTCCACCATCAGCTTGTCATAGAGTCCAAACTCCACTCTTCTCCCGATCCATCTTCGGACCCAGACAGCTCTTGGACGTCTCCTTCTTCTCCTTGCATAGAAAAGGTGAAACAGTCTGAACAGGGCTTGGTTCTGGTGTTGAATGATCGTGGCTACCAAAAGGAGTGTGCGATGATCCATGGTGGAGATCAATGGATTATGTGGAAGAGCAAGACCAAGGGTGAAGAGGTCTGTACACCACGGCTGCTGGACTGATAGTGAGATCCAAGTGATTTCCTCCCCCTTTTTATAGGAGATATCAGTTTTCTGCTAGGTGTCCTTCCACATACTTTAGGCATACTCCAGACATCCTAAATATCCGAGATACGTCCATATGCAAACGTTTTGTCCGTTTTAATGCTTTATATCTGAGCTGCATTCGCTTTCATCCTTTCTGTGTCCGTGCTACTAACGCTGTGTGGATGTTCCGCGTACCTTTCACTTCCTCCCTCTTTCTGCTTTCTGCTGGAGCAGATGTGAGTTGTGCGGATGCGCAGTGGGTGCCAAGAGGATACAGCGGACATGTAACGGATGACAACGGATGTAGAACGTTTGTTGCCCGTATGTGTCGCAGATGTAGATCATACATGGTGGAAAGTTCATCCTCTCAAAAAGTTTTGTGCAGCTCAAAACTTTTTGAGCGGATGAAATAGCAGTAGACGGATGTTTGACGGATAGAGCATATGAAAGATGTACGCAGTGAGTACACAACGGATGCATCGCGTTTTCCAATGGATGGCAAGCGTTTTTCTCCGTTTTACATCTTCTTTGCATCCGTTGGTGCAGTGTGACATGGGCTTTAAAGAATTGAGGCAGGACATGGATGACAGCTTATAATGACAGCTCCAAAAGACTACAATCCCCGTTGTTACGAATTCCACAAAACTTAGCCAGTCCCATCTTGGCATTATTCTCATACTTTCTGAATGTTCTGCACCAAACTGCTGCTGCTTCCTTGAGCTTCCATGGGAGCAAGCTGTTTTGTTCTGTTTTTTGAGAACCATAATTGGTTGTGAGAAAGATATCTCCAATTTTGTGTTGTCTTCAAAATTGTCATTTTCCACATGTTCTACTGAGCCAAAATCTTTATCCAGAGACACCCTGAGAATCTCATCTCTTGCTCTACCTCCCTCTCTCAGAATAATCACGGGGACCAGCTTAATTTCATTTGTATATCTTTTATTGATCACAGCATTTCTAGCTGTTGCAGAATGTGGCTATTTCTTCAGGAGTCCCTTCAATCTTGCCTTGCTCATTAGCTACAGGCAACTTTTTGTTCATTGGAGCAGCAGGAGGGAAAAACTTTAATGGTGGCATCCTCTTTCATCTTGCAGTATTCCACCCATTTGCATCTGGCTGAAGACTGTATGAATGCCTTTAAGGGCACCATAGAGAAGCTGTGCAGTGTGGAACAGGTAGGCATATTATGAATTCAGAGGAGCTGAGAACAAGAGAGAATGGCCATGGCAGCCCAATTCTTTGTATTCATAGTGAAGTACAACTTTGGGTCTCTCCTTCTCTTCCCTGGTGAAAAGGATCAATTCTGATGGGCATCTCTTCTCCCTCCTGACAGGACCTGGCCACAGGGGCAGATGCTGAAGGGGAGAAAGTCAAGAACCCAATGAAGAGTATTGTACCAATTGTCCTTGATACCAGTGTGGAGGCATTTGATAAGATTCGCATTATCCTGCTTTGTATACTTCTCCAGAATGGTACTGTTGCTGGATAACTTCTCTCTCAGCTGCCTAGGTTAGGGAAAAGGTCCCCTCCAAGAACCAAAAGGAAGAGAAATTTCAGGGCGCTTCTTGCCCATACACAGATGCCATGTTCACACAACACTGCTAGGTGTTATATCTGTCTCCTAGGAGGTGTTAAATCTCCTCTATGACAAGCTACATCAAAGTCATAAGTCTTGGGAGGTTGTCTCAACTGCCATTTTAAAGTCCTCTAAGCCACCACAGAAAAGAAGGCTCTTGTTTCTGTTTTTAATTTTTGTTTCTACAGAACATTTTAAAAAAAAACATAAAAATCCATAGTAGCACAATCAGAGCCATCACACTCATAGTTAGTGCTCATCTACTTCCTATCCTGGGTGATGAAAACTGAAATGGCAACAGAAACAGAGAAGTGCTGGCCTAGAAACCAAGAGACTGGGAGTTCCAGCATCCCTTAGACATGAAGACCATCTTGTGGGGAAACTAGGTGATGACTTCCAATTGAATAATGCAGATTGTGCTAAGAAGCAGAAGAAACCATAGATTCACAAAAAGATTCACTTCAGCACCTGTAAAAATTAGTGGGAATAAAGTGGTTGAATTGAAAAAGTAGTTGTATAGGCCAAGTTAAAATATAGTGGGATTACCAGATACAAACTGATAAACTTTTAGAGTATAATACATCAGATTTAACAGTGGTTGAGAAAAATATAATGTGGATTATTGATGTGGCAATAGCAGGGGATAATATAATAGAAAGCAAAGGTTGTCAAACTCTGGATGCCTCTGCTTGAGCTGTATTCCTTTTACCTAGGTATTAATGAGGAAAACCTCACCAAGCTCATCCAACATGCCAACATCCAGCAGGAGAGAGACATCCTCTACAATATGCACTGTCTGGGAGCTGCCATCATGCCAGAGGTATTTCACATATGCACCTGCATTTGTTGGGCAGGTAGCTTGTGCCTGTGCGTTTTGTGTATAGTTACCACTCGCTAGTGCAGTCTGAATGATGGCCCTGGCAGTTCAAGGACAAGGGTAACCTCTGGCTATTGATGAAAACGAGAATCTCTCTTAAGTCTGCCAGTGTTGTATGTTTCTCTACTCATTCTTCTCTTTGCTCCCTTCCTCACTTGCCTATCCATCAGCCAGTCCTGCTGGAGCCATTTAGGTAAGCAACTCCATCTTCCTCTAAACACTGAACTTTCCTGAACCATCTTGTCCATCCCCTCCTGTCTTTCTTTCAACAGGCCCAGTTCTTGCTCTTTTAATTTTTTTAATGGGCTTTTTTACTCGCAGGACACTGGTGGAAACTTGAAGCCTGTGAGGAAAGTGCGGTTAGAGCCTACTTATCAACTCTCCCGGTGGATTCCCATTCTTAAGGATGTCATGGAGGTAAACAGAAGGAGGGAGAGGGAGCTGGCTGCCTTGAGTGTTGGTTGTGTACTTGAAGATGGATTTGGCTTCAGTCCTGAGGGAAATCCAGTCCAGAATCTTACCCTGTGTATCTTTATGACCTGGACTGCACAAGAAAAAATATTAAGCTCTTGCCATGGAAAATAAATGAAAGATAAATCATGAAGTCATTATTACTATGTTGTTCTGTAATCCAGACCTATTGTGCAGGCAAACTGCACAACTTTGACTTCTTGCTTAGACAGTAGTTGTCATCAGGATGGAATTTTTGAGAAAAAGACAAATGAAAATGGCTGTGCCCGGACATGCAAATTGAGCAGTCAGGATCAGCCATATGGCTTCTGTAGCTTTTTACACACTCCCAGATTTTATCAAACCAGAAAAAAGGGAACCTGTCTTTTTGCTTTTGCTCATCTTGACACAGGATGCCATTGAAGACAAGCTGGATAAGAAGGTCTGGCCCTATGTGTCTTGCCCTGCCCCTGGTCCCTGTTCCCAAACTGCTGTGAGGTGAGTGATGCTCCAAGTAGAAGAAAGCATAAGGCAGCACCATTTTTAACACAAAGACCAGATCTAGATGTCAATGATAAGGAGAAAATTTACTCACCTCTTACATAAAGATACTCGTTTTTCCACTTAAGCTTTGTTGAAGAACACTCGCACATCACATATGCTCCTGTTTGAAAGGATTGTTGGTGCAACATCGCCTGTTGCATTGTTGGTGCAACAGCTGAAGAATATATAATAGAACTGGTTCTTTCTGTGTACATTTGGAAGGGTGGGATCCTTCATATCTCGGGCCAGCTTTGGTGTTGCATGTTCCCAGGGAGCTGTCTAGCATGCAAGGAAAGGCTGCTTTTTCCAGATTGCTTGGCTGACAGTCTTTTTGCAGATGGTTCCTGTGCCCACATCCATTTTTGTTTCATAGTGCCCGTTTTGGACATTGGCACAAGACCAAGACAGCAACTGAGTATAGGACAGGACCTCGCCTTATCCTGTATGTGCTTGGCGGTGTTACCATGTCAGAGATGCGTTGTGCCTATGAAGTCACGGAGGCTACTGATGGAAAATGGGAAGTGCTGATTGGTAAGCGCACAGCCAGTAGATAGGCTGTTTCCTCACATGTGTCTCGTTTTTTATGGGCTCCTGTGGTAATCTTCTCCCAACAGGCTCATCCCACATCTTGACTCCCAAGCAGTTCCTGGAAGATGCGCGCAACCTGACTGAGCAGGCACCCCTGAAGAGCTAAAACTTCTCCTAGCCCCTAAGAGACTTGCTGGCAGCAGTTCCATTAGCTACCTTTTTCTTCAGCAAGATGGCTTCTTCCTCATCGATGTCTTTGTTTGAACTCTTCTGAGGCTGGCCCTATCTTGAGCCAATCTTTAGCCAGCTATCATGATTGAATTGACACTGGAAGGACCTCGCCCAGGGCCTAGACTGAAGATAAGGATCTATCTTCATCTTCATCTCTTATTATGATGTGGTTTCTGGATACCCTTTGTTTTTCTGCCCTGCCACAAATAAGGGAAGAAGGAGGGGCTATGTAATTCATGAATAAGTCTCTCCTGTTCTTGCCTAGCAGTTATTTGTTCCATTATATGAGGACTTGTCAAGAAATCAATTCTTTTGACTTGACATACACAACCTTGATGGGCTTCATCAGAGCCTGTTTTTCCTTTTCTTTTTTTTCCCCCCAGCAAATGAAATTGATCAGCAAAAGTGATTGCTTGTTCTTCCTTTATGGAAATGTTCTGGAACAAACTGTCATTTCTGGATTCCCACATTTAGAAGTTTGGCTGTGCTTTTAACACTTAGCTTGAAAGGATGATTGATTTTGCTCAAGAGGTCATGTGCTGTCTTCGTTATAAAGATTGCACAGCTCAGCTGAGGAATTGCAATTTTTAAAATAAATATGAAACTCAAGATTGTTGTCCTCTTCTGTAGAGGAGATTCCAAGCTGTGTTAGGCAAGAAGATAATTTTTGCTTCCCATATAAAAAGTTAGGTATGTCAGCCTTCATCTTGGAAAGTTACTGTGCCAATTAAAAATGGTACTCTTTATGAGTGTCTTTATTTTGGCCTTGCTCCACAACATACTACAAAGGCTTCCTGATAACAGCATGAAAACAATACTTGGTCAAAAATGTGGCAGCAAGACTGTTCATGATGCAGAGAAATGTGTGCTACTGCTTTACACTCCACAAGTGTCTTTGCTTGTATTTCTGGCCTTAGTTTAAAATGTTCAAATTAAACATTTAACCAGAGCAGTCTCTTTTCATGCATGCTGTCCAAATTATCTTCAGAATACCTTCAGATATTTAACGTATTTATTATTAAAAGATGTTACAGTATTTTAAGTTTATAAATTTCAATAAAGATTATTTATGCATTTCTGTAGTTAAAAGATATTAGAGATATTTTCAGATGGTCCAACTCCGACACTCTCCCAAAAGGTGAGACGAAGACCATGATGACACTCATTCTAGAGAGACTTATCTGGCATAAATGATCATCCTGGAGCCAGAATAATTTGCCTATAAAAATAAACAAGGCTTCATCTTTTTTTTTTTAATCTACATTTGAACTGTTTAACTCTTTCGATGGCACAGATTTATTCAGGCTTTCTTGTGTATTTGTTTCTTAATGTTTAGAGGGGGTATGTTATCTACATTATCTGATGCTGTATAAATTTAAACTGTATTAACTGAACTGCCCAGACAGAATGTAGCTATTGGCTGTTACAGAGTCAAAATAAAAATAGAAAAAAGAAAAATTTGCTGTGCCATGAGAAGAAAATAGATATGTCTTTTGATTTAGTGCTAAACATAGATTAGCTTTACATCCTGTGATAATTGCAAGTAGAGAGGTCCTTTTAATTAATATTTTAATGCTAAATTAATCAGCAAAAGTACAGGTATATATAACAATATTAAAGGATCAATACAACCTCATAATTGACAAGTACATTAATAAAAAGAGGAAGAATAGGAGAATATATGTAATTGCAAAAAAATTGTATTGCTTAAAAGTTTTTTCCTTTCCCTTTTCTTAAAAAAAGTTCATAAGGTTACAAGCATATACCAACAATCCACACTGCAAATTAATTGTAGATTTCTCTTTCTAAAGTGTATTGATTCCTTTAGCCAGCTCCCAAGTAGTCCTCTCTATTTTACTTTGATTGTTTCTAAGTAGAATAATAGTCAAGAACATAGGGTACCTCAACTCACAGCTGTGCCATGAGAAGAAAATAGATACATCTTCTGATTTAGTGCTAGACTCATATTAAGAATCCTACTGATTCTTAAAGCCCAAAGCATAATCATAACAAGGAAATAATAATTTTTATCAGTTAATATTCCATCTTCTGAGTTACATCTACAACAGGGTGATGGTTCTAGCTAACCCTTATTTATACTCTGTGTTGCATCTCTGAGTAATGCAAGTAAAATATAAGTCTCTATAAGAAACTCCATGCAAGTGCAAGCAGAAGTTTTTAGAATGGATTCATATTTATGTATGGAGCATATCCAACTATTGCATGAATGGACAGTGCTACCTAAAGTGCGAGGAACATAGTGCATAACTGTACAAATGTATTTTAAAATGATGGCACATTATTCTGCTTCAATACTTTTACACCAATGTAACATTGTGATAAATGTTTGCATCTGAAAATGAAGAATGGTCATCTTTAATACTGGATGTTTGAAATGCATCCATCATTATGTGGCAACATTAATGATCAGAGATGGGCTACAATATGGCTGATGCATTGAATATTAGAAGCTATTGTCTGATTTAGCGTGTGAATCAATTTCCCATTCCCATAGTTGAGTTGTTCCTATATGTTGTGGCTAGGCTTCATTTTTTTAGATTCGGAAGTACATAATACAGCTTTTATGTACTTCCACCTGGCAAACTCCTGTATGATGAAAGGGGTTGAGATCTCAGTATCCTATAAGTCGTTTTCATATGATGTCCTCTTGCAGATCTTTTTTGGACACCCCCGCACAATCTGCCCTGTGTAAAGCTTTAAGTCCTGACTCCTGCTTGGGAATTAATTGCAATTACTATCCATTTGGATAATTATTGTAAAGCAGCTGTCTTGAGCTGGATAGTGGGTCAGAAGAGGGGGATGTGTGTGACAGACCGACAGACAGGGACAAATTGGTGCTAAATGCTTCTTTGATAGCCCCCATCTAGATGCCTTTCTGCCTAGGAAAAGCAGCAAGAAAGGAGCTGCGATCTAAGATGGTTTTAGAATGACTTCTGTAGCTACACTGCCAAAGCTTCTCATGCAAGAGCCATATGTACTTTCCCCTTCTGGCTTGGTAAAAGAAAATGACTGTGAAAAGCAAAGAAAATATTTGTTTCACAACGAACTGTTTAAAGGCCCTGTCACACTGCCCAACGGATGCAAAACGTATGTAAAAAGGACACAACGGACGAGCAAAATGTTCCATCCGTTGTTATCCGCTCTCAAAAGGGGCAAAAATTTGCATAACCGGAGCGGATAACACGGAAAGGAACAGATGCGGGGAGGACGCAGTGCGGATGGAAAGCGGATGCGGAACGGAAGCCCAGCGGATGGGAGCGGATGGTACATCCGCTAGGCTTCCGGGGGACCTCAGCAAAGCGGACGCGGAACGGATACAGCGGATGCACAGCGGATGAAGCGGATGCACAGCGGAAGCCTAGTGGATGCACAGCGGAAGCCTAGTGGTTGCCTTGCGTTAATTGCACATGTGGGGGGGATTTATTGCGTCAGCCCCGTGGATATAAAGGGAAGCAGCTCGCACGTGGCCAGCATTCAGAGGAAACACCTGCTGCCGGATACATCGAGTCCTTGCCTGCCCTGCCTGCATGCCTGCCTGCAAGCCTTGCTGCCAGCCTTGCTGCAAACCTTCCTGCCAGCCTGCCTCCAAGCCTGCCTCCCAGCCTGCCTCCTGGCCAGCCTCCCTGCTAGCCTTGCTCTCTGCCTGCCTGCCAGCCTTGCTGCCAGCCTGCCTTCCAGCCTCCCTGCCAGCCAGTCTGCCTGCCAGCCTTGGTGCCTGCCTGCCTGCCAGCCTTGGTGCCTGCCTGCCAGCCTTCCTGCCAGGCTTCCTGCCAGCCTTGGTGCCTGCCAGCCTCCCTGCCAGCCAGCAACCCCACAACCATGGGGAAGAAGCGAAAGCCTCAGCAACCTGCCGCCATCCCTGGCAAGAGGGACAGGGCCACCCTCCCGCCCCCTGTCCCTGACTCTGCTTCGCTGGGGCTTCTGCTGCTCGGGCTCGCTCTTCTGGTGCTGGAGCTTCTGCTGAAGCTGCTCCTGGCGGTGGTGCTTCTGCTGGTGCTTACTCTGCTGAAGCTGCTCCTGGCGGTGGTGCTTCTGCTGGTGCTTACTCTGCTGAAGCGGCTCCTGGTCCTGCTCGTCCTGCTCATCCTGCTCGTGCTCCTGGACTTGCTCGCACTGCTTGTACTGCTCGTGCTCCTGGTCCTGCTCGTGCTGCTGCTGATCCTGCTGCTGCTGCTGCTGATGATGATGATGATGATCCTGCTGCTGCTGATGATGATGATGATGATCCTGCTGGTGATGATGATGATGATGATCCCGCTGCTGCTGCTGCTGCTGCTGGTGTGGAGGATCAGCCCCTACTACCTGGGAGCCCCTGTGATGAGGGCCCATCTGGTTCTGCCAAAGGGAGGAAGAGGCGTATGCGGGGACGGGAGAGGAGGCAATACTTCAATGAGGAGGAACACGAGGATGAGGTGCTGGAGTGGCTGAGAGAGAACGACTATCTGTGGCGGAAGGGACACCGGCTGTACAGGGATACCAAGCGGAAGCAGGCTGCTTGGAGAGAGAGGGCGGAGAGTATGGGTTACACTTCGGAGGTGCTCCTCGGCTGGTGGAAGCACATGCACACCTGGTACGGGAAGCTGCACCTGAAGAAATCTGGCCAGGCCACAGTTAAGCTGACGGACAGAGAGACCTACGTCATGGCCAGGTGCAGCTTCCTGGAGGGTGAGATCCGCCACCGAGGAGCACCAGGAGCCCCTCTCACTACCTTCTCTCTCTGGCAGCCTGCTGAGAGCCAGTCCTCTTCCAGCCGAGAGTCAGTCCCTGTCTCCAGGCAGGTTTCTGTGGAGCGTGCCAAGGCGGAGAACCCGCGGACATGGTGCAGCGCGTGGAGGACTCCCTGGTGCGGTGGGAGAAAGGAGATGTCGCGTCCACCACAGCTGTAGCCACATCCACCCCCCCCAGCTCCACCTCCACAGAAAGGCAGAGAGCCAGACAGCAGGAGGGGCAGAGCCACACTGTCCTCCTGGAGATCAGGGACACCATCCGCACCAGCATAGATCTCCTCTCTCAGCTGGTCCACACCGACTCCTCATCCTCCAACCTCAAGCCCTTCCTCACCTATGTCAACCAGACCCTCAGGAACATGGAGGAACCCCAGTATCAGGTGGTGAAGGACCAGATCACCGAGCTGCTTCACAACCCTCCAGATCCAGAGGAACCTGCTCCCACCCAGTCCAGGTCTGCTCCTCCACCCCAGGTGATGTCCCTCCCATTCCAAGGCTTCCCACAGGCCCTCACCTACCAGGGCTACGGTTACCAGGAGGTTCAGCAGCACAGGCAGCAGCCCTTCCCAGTACAGGCACAGAGTCATCGGGCGACACCGTTGCCACCGGTTCCACTGATGCCACTGATGCAACCCACACCGATGACACCGATGACAGTGATGCCACCCACGCCAATGATGCCACCCACGCCAGTCCTCACCCAGCTGCAGACCAGACAGCCCCACTACACTACTCCTTCCTCCACCCCACAGCCAAGCCCGGCCTCAGTACATCTGTCATCAGTACTGGGGCTGACACCCCATGGCATGGAGGAAGGACCCCTCAGCATCACGGGGCTGAGCCAGCTGTCCGAGACCTTTCTCAACACACCGTCACCTGTTGTCCTCTCGGGGCCAGGCACCCCAATGACACCTCAGACCAGCACTGCAGCAGCACCCACCTCCACAGCACCTGGACCCTTCACCCCTGAGACTGGGCACACCTCCGAGTGACCATGAAGACTGCCAGAGACTGGGTGTGGACTTTATTTGGACACTTGACTTGGGTCATTTTTGTTTTACAGCTTGTTCAATAAAGTTTATCTTTGATTCACACACTTGCTTCATTTATTTTTTTTAATAAACTCTTGGTGGAAACTTTTAGAATTGGTTTAAGCCTTTGCATGCTTGTGGGATGGGTTAAGATAGCAGTGGGGTGGGCAGGGATACCTGTGGGATGGGCAGGGATACCTTTGGGATGGGTAATAGTGTGGGATAGATAAACCTCCAGTGCAAGCATAGTGGGACTGTAGGGTCCACCCTCCCAGGTGCCACACCTATGGCCCTTTATTATCAATAATAATGTAATAATCATCCACACATTTGAACACAAACACAACTCTTTATTAAACGCCCTGTTCATTGTAGGCCCACCCAACATACATGGCCCAATCTCATCCGTGTGATGAGACAGGCTGAAGGAAGCATCCATTAAGCATCTATCATCCTGTCTTGCCACTCCACTGCTCCAGCTGGGGAGTTGCACCAGTGTTTCAGGAGGTTGCGCTGCTTCTTCCCTTCACGTGAGGCTCTGTTGGGGCCTTGCACATCCTCAGTGTCTATCAGGTTTTGCCCTTGCCTCCATTCCCCAGGCTCCATGTCCCCATTGCCTTGTTGGAGGTCCACGAGCCTGTTCTGCAAGACTGGGTAGCGGGTGCACATGAGATTGTGCAGGATGCAGCAAGCTTCCACGATCCTCCTCACGGTCTGTGGGCGATGCTGCATGGTGTTGAGAAGTACCTGGAACCTGTTGTCCAGGATGCCAAAGGCGTTCTCCACCACCCGCCTTGCCCTGGACAGCCTGTAGTTGAAGATCCTCTCTTCACGGGTGAGGAGTCTGGAAGTGTAGGGCTTCATGAGGTAGGTTCTGAGGGAGAAGGGGTCATCCCCCACAATGAAGTAGGGCACATCTTGCGTGTCATTGGGCAGGGGGTCTGGATCTGGGAAGCCCATGATGAGGTTGCCTTCCTCCTTGAGGTCACTGGCGTTGTATACCTGGGCATGTGAACATGAGCCGTTGCCTGAAGCATCGATGTTCATGAACTTGTAGTCAGCATCGACCATGGCAAAGAGGACAATGCTGAAGAAGCCCTTGTAGTTGAAATAAGTGGAGCCCGACTTGGGTGGTGCTTTGCAGGCCACGTGCTTGCCATCAATGGCTCCAACGGTGTGTGGGAAGTTCCACCTCTGATACCACTGCTCTGCAACTTTCTTCCATCCTTCTTCAGTGGAGGGGCACTGGAGGAGCTCCTCCAGGTATTCTTCGATGATGGCCTGCACCACTTTTCTGACCACAATGCTAATGGTGTTGTGTGGCACCCTCCAGCCGTACTACATGCTGCTGTAGGAGGTCCCTGAGGCCAGGTGGCACAGAGTGAGTGCCACCTTGAGCCCAGGTTCCAGGCTGGGCCAGAAGTTGGTGTTTGCCTTGGTCAACCTGGGTGTCAGCCGCTGCACAACTTCGTCAAACATGGCTGGAGGTATCCTCATGAAGTTCTGGAATGCCCGAGTGTCTTCGTTCCTGAGCTCCACCATCAGCTTGTTGTACAGTCCGTCCTCTGCTCTTCTGGCGATCCATCTTCGTACCCAGACGCTTCTTGGCCGCCTCCTTTTCTTCCCGTAGTAGAGTTCACAGAGCCTGTAGATGGCTTCATACTGTTGCAGAAGGATGGTGGCTGCCAAAAGGACTGTGTTATGATCCACAGTGGACATGACTGGATGCTGTGGAAGAGCAAGAGGCAGATGAAGGCTGCAGAGGTCTGCACAGCTAGGCTGCTGGTCTGAAAGTGAGATGCAGGTGAGTTGCTCCCCCTTTTTATAGACAGTAGAGGTGTCCCTTTGCATCCTCTAGGCATCCTCTAGGCATCCTTAATATCCGAGATAGGTCCCCTCTGCGAACGTTTTTTCCATTTTAAATGCTTTGTTTCCGTGCTGCATCTGCTAGGCATCCGTTCTGCATCCGTTCCGCGTCCATTCCGCTTCCTCCCTGCGTCCGAGCAGATGCGTGTTGCGCGGATGCGGAACGGATGCCTAGCGGATATAGCAGATGTGTAGGGGATGCGTAGCAGATGCAGAATGGATGAATTGGATACATTTTCCGCGCAAAAGTTTTGAGCAGCTCAAAACTTTCTGAGCAGATGAAACGTCCATAAACGGATGCTGGACGGATAGAGAGGAAGCAAAACGGAGGCAGTGAGTACAGAACGGATACATCGCGTTAACCAACGGATGGCAAGCTTTTTTGTCCATTTTACATCCTCTTTGCATCCGTTGATGCAGTGTGACAGGGGCTTAAGTCCTTTGAGCAATGTTATAGATTTTCGTTTGTGCACTTACAGCATCTTTTGCAGATGAAGATAAATGTTTCCATGATTTCCTGTATAAGCCACAAATTATATGCAATATCAGAGAGGAATGCAGTCTATAGCTGGGATTTTCAAACTTTTCAGGCCACTGAACTTTCTAAGAACCCCTGAGCAAGAGGAGAAGTTTTAGTTATAAAGAATGGTTGCATTTAAAGTGAACTTTTTTCCTCTTTTCTTTTAGTTCTTAGTCTCTTGCAGAACTCTATTTAGGTTCCATATGGCACAATTTGATAAACTGCTCTAGGGCAGGAGAGAGAACCATTTTCATAACCTGATTATCAGTAGGATAGTTAGAGCTGATGGTGGTAGTAGTCCAATTCCCCCCAGACTTTGTTCTGTGGGAAACGGGAGTCACTTATTGAAAAAGAGCTTCAAAGATGAATCACACACAATTTTGCAGTATATTTTTGGAGCAATGCCTTTCCATTTTAATTTGGTTCCATTTCCTCCCATCATTTCATCCTCCACTGGAGGGAAAAACTTATACAATAGAGCTGAGCACACAATTCCAAACGTAGTGGGCAGTTTCTCTTGACATTTTGCAAAGAAAAGAAAGTGTTGAACAACTTTTCAAGAGCTGAGCTCCCTTTGCTAGTAATTTTAGTATTGCCGTGGAAAAATCCAGTATGAGGAAGCCTAGATAGACAGCTAAGGGATACCAGACAGCTAGAGGGAAGATTCTAGCACCAGGAAACATTGACACAATATTCTTCCCCCACTTTGTCCCTAAATAAGTAACAAAATACTTTCTTCAAATCGTTTTCTGAAATTTTATTCTCTTTTGAAAAGATCTCTAAAATAAATTCTCTTCCAAATGAAAAACTGGTGGGAAAGCACAGGTGAATTTCACTGTCTTGTAGTAGTAGTGAGGCTCTGCAGTCCTTGCTATGTTTCTTGAAAACCTCCCACAGATGCAAGCATAGAGTAACCAGAAGACCTTTTTAAGTTATGCAATTAGCTCCTAGTGCCATTGTAAATTTACTAAGCAATCCATATTCCATCTGTTTACGGGATGAATTGAGCTTTTAAACCTCATTTCCTAATTACTGGACGAGCTCCAGCAACCCCACTTGAACCAATCTATTCTAAGCCTGGTAACTGGTGCCAGAGAAAAGTTGAGATCCAATGAGTAATACGTTTCTATCTTTTTTATGTAGGAAGTAGCGTAATGGGGGGAGGGGGAACTCTTCCAGCGTGCCACTTCTTTAAATACTTTTAAGTAGGCTATAGCAGGTGATCTAAGCCTTACTTGATCACCCCCTTTTAAATTAATATTGTAGCAGTGGCTGAAACTAGAGAAGGGGCCAGAAAATGTCAGTTGAACACAGCACTTACAACAGAGTGCTTTCTGACAAATAGGATCAAAGTACTTTATAGTCTTCAGTTGTGAATGTTTTAGTTGTTTCTATTGCCAAAAGGGAACTAAGAGTTACTTTAAAAGAACTGCATGATGAGTCTGTGTTAAATGGGAGGAAATTAGTTGTTAATCTCCTTCCTAGATTTTACTCAGCATACTACCCTGGGCCTATGTGTCTGAATTAATGAGATATCCCTTCCTTTGCATTCAGGGCATAGAGTTCCTGAAGGCCAAACACAAAAATAATAAAATAATCTAATACTTAATTCTCTTTTAATAAATATGTACCTATAGAAATGGTAAATGCAGAAGAGTTTTTATCTGAAGGATGTACCTATAGCTCAGACAACTAAGTCAGATTCATCAGTGACATGCTTCCCCAATATATTGGCTTCTGCTAGTTTTGGACTTCTGTTCCCATAAGCCCCAGCCATCATGGGAATAAATAATAGAAGCTGAATTTCCCAAAGCTTGAGCGCAACATACTGAGATGTTATATTACGTTGCATCAAACTCGATGAAAAGCTGCAGCCAAGAATAGCTGGTTAGTACCATTTATTGGCAAATAAGATATCCATAGGTTGGTCTTGTTTCTAAGTTGTACACCTGATTTCTGCATCTACACAGAATACAAAGGAATGAAGTAGATTGGGGGAACAAGGAGGATGTCTGCTCCAGTGGTGGTATGTTACTGGTTCGGGCCAGTTTCACCAAACAGGTAGTAAAAATCACTACCAGTTCCGCTGAGAGGATAAAAAACCAAAAAGTGCATGGTTGGGTGGAAGGGTTGCTCCTAGCCTTTCGTTTCTTCATCCTCTCAGCTGATTGGCTTGTTAGGTGCTTGCACCCGCCCACCATCACCCACTGAACCGGTAGCAACTAAGGTAGGATCCCACTACTGTTTTGCTCTCACTCATGTCTTGAACAAAATCTATAAACATTTCATATGTAATTAGGCACTATGCACACATTCATTTGAGATAAGAATGGTCATTAAACCTCTAGGCACTTACTGAAAATACTTTGGATAAAGCTATCTTAACATTGCTCACTAATAATGGATATTTTTAATCATAAGAGCAACTCTATAACATCAGACCATAGAGCTGTGTAGTTCAGCTGCCTCCTCTCTGTTGTAACCAACCAATTCCCTTGAGAAACCTCCCAATCACAAGCCGAGCAACTAGCATTGCATACCTATTCCCTCGGGTATCTGAGGTAACAATCGTGACTGGACACCATTTGGTTCAAGCCAAATATCTGAAGAACATTTAATGGATCTCATCATTTGGGGCCACTTCAACTATTAGTCCTTTTGCTTCTCTCAGAAGAACAATCCTCCTGATACTTATTTTATTAAATTGTTCAATGAATCAAAATGTTGGAGTTGTACTGCCAGCTGCCGATACCATTTTTTAATGGAACTAACCTGAGGCATTGCACATCATTGCAAAGTTGTACATACTTTGTGGAAGATGTGAGTTGAATTGCTGGGAATTGTCTGAACTGGAACATTCAGCCCCAGAGCTTTTAGGCTACTCTGCTGTACTTGGAACACAGAGGGATGTCTCTGTGGAAGTACTAAAATCTCACAGAAAATCCAGTCAGTTGGAAAAGGTGAAATGCTGCACAGTATATTGGTAGCATGAAGCACTGTTGTTCAGAAATCTCCTTTTAACATATGCACAAATTGTTTATGAGACATTCCCTGGCACTCAAAATTTCCACTTTAACTTAGAACTTACAAAAGGGACTACCATAAAACTGATTCACCAAATGGAACATCTACAAGTGTGGCAGTTTCCCTAAAGCCCCTATAAGTAGCCCTCATTTTCTTCAGAATCACTTTTAAGAGCAACTATCCATTTGCTTTGCTCTTCTGAAGCAGTCTTCTGTAGGCCTGGGCATTGCTCCTGGGTGAAGGAACCTTCCGCAGGAGAGCAGCTCTGGAGTAGTGCCTGCCCGTTTAGTCAAGGTTTTCATTATCAGTAAGAAACGAGTGAAAGGCCCAAGTCCTGCTTGGTGCCAAGAGAAAGAAGGACAAAGTCTTGGGAACATCACATGCCAACAAAAAGAATATTGAGAGCACAGAGCCACCGTTCCTGTCCCAAGAAAGCCAACAAGGATGACACAAACAGGCATCTGTCCGCCCATCTGATTCCCATGTTGAGTTCTCTATGAAGATGCCTCCCTCTGTTCTGTCATTCTGTAATGTGGTTATGGACGCAATCATGCAAACCTGTACAAAATATAAGAAATATTACAAGCAAGCAGATCATGAGCACTAGGACACTGTTGAATGTATGCTTATAGTAGCAGATACATTTTTAAAAAAAAACCTGAGCATGTGTTAACCTAGTCCTGGTTTTGGTTTTCCATTCTCTCTTCTCACACTTTTTCACAACTTCCTCAGATTAACTCCTCTAAAAGTGGTGTGATCCCCCCCAAAAAAATTACTACTGGTTCTGTGAGAGTGGCTTGGTGGGCGTGGCAGGAGAAGAATACTGTAAAATCTCCATTCCCTTTCCACTCCTAGGTAAAGGTTACTGCAAAATCCCCTTTCTTCCCCACCCCACTAACCTGCTTTCCAGCTCCATTCTCCTGTGTCGGGCAACAAAAGAAGACCCAGCCAATCAGCTGGGACTCAGGAGGCAGAGAATAGATGGGAGCGGGACCAGTCAGAGGTGGTATTTGCAGCTTCTCCGAACTATTCAAAATTTCCTCTACTGGTTCTCCACATCTAGTCAGAACTGCTGAATACACCTCTGCCTCTAATGCCAAACCAAGTGTACCCCCAATGCACTTACACTTTGCTCCCATCAAGGCAAACCCAGTCTTTTTCTACTGAGTTTTTCTTTGTTGCAGCGGGTAACAATTGAGACATTTTAATTCCTTCTGATGGCTTACTTCTGATGCCCCCTCCCCAAAAGAAGAAAAAGAAGCAAAGGTGACTGAGTGCTTACTCGAAAAACAGGTGCTGCTTTTCATAGAATAATCTCATTGCAATTGTCTCTCTTACCGCCTCTCCCCAAGGAAGTCAGGAGTCATAGAAACCTGTGTTGGGAAAGGGCAAGTCTAGCTTGTGCTAACAAGGCTCCAAGGCCCACAAAACTCCAAGGGCCTTGGTTTTTTGTTTTTTTGTTTTTGTTTGTTTGTTTGTTTGTTTGCTAGTATAAATGAAAGGAGAGCACATACAAGAGAGCAGAAAGAAAGAATTTCAGAAGAAGACTCCTCTGAAGGAAGTAGATGTCAGGAGCATCTCAGGTAAGGGAGCAGATCATGTTGACTGGGGGCCTGCAGTGGGAGCTTCTGTGTTTGGCTTAAGGAGGAGGGCTAAATTTGATGGGTCTTTTTGGTTGGCACAATGATGGACCTGCCATTGGTGGCAGATACTGAAAGGGAGGAAAAGGTTGAGCACAAACATTGCAGATGCCGCGTAAGAAACCTGTTGGTCTCATATTTACAAGTTGCAGTTTCTCAGGGATGACCCAGACTTGTCAGGTGCATTGGAACAATATCCAGGACAAGGAGATGGGCTTTAGAAAGAAGCTTGGGAGACCAGAGCAGTGCTCTTGATTCTGGTCCATCCTAACTCAACCATGTTCTTTTGAGGCCGTTACTTCAGTGCCAGAGCATCTGCCATCAAGTGAGGCCATATCTGATCTGGTAGAAAGCTTTTCACAAAAGAAGTGACTCCAGAGTCACTCCACTTGGATTATATTCTGAGATTTGGCTACCAACTGTGGCAAGAGCAGAAAGCAAAAGCTATATTTCAAGGCACATTCCTTATCACAAGTAATCACAATGGCAGAACAATAAAATGGCATCTCATGACAATTTGGAAGAGGAAGAGGTCTTTCTAACTGGAGAAGGAAGTAGAGGTCAATAGGTTGTCAAGGGGAGAGATAACCATCCCCAATTCCATTTTCACAATGGGCATTTTGACTCCTCTTCCTCCCTCCTTCCATCTTTTTCTTCCTTCTTTCTTTGCCTTTTGCATTTCTCTGCTAGAACACAACCTCCAATTTTGCCTCCAACAGGCCTACAAGGCAGATTTGGTTAAATATAGGGAGTGGTTCAAAATTATCCCATGCAAGTTCCAGGACCTGCGCCTGAATCTTCCTCACTCTGGCTTCTTCTTGTGCCATATCCATCATCGGATGTTGGCAATCCTATCTTTATCAAAATGCTGTTGAGTTTTGTCCAAACCAGTCCCTTAGATTTTGAAGCCATGATATTCTTCTTTTGCCTGGACCTCATTTGCCTTCAATCTTTCTTTGGAGGATTAAGTGAAGTATGCCGTATTTTTCTGGGGGTCACATCACATATCCAAAATATAACTTTTTATGGTTTTGATGGCTTCCCCAGGCAGCTTATCCACCTCCTCATTTCTGATTTTGTCAACCCAACTTATACATAACAGCTGTCTGTAAATCCTCATTTCAAATGCTTCTAGTCTGCTTTCTGTCAGAGACCAACTTTCCACTCTGTAGAGCAGGATAGAAAAGATGTAGCATCTGACAAGCCTGATTTTCAACCTTAGACTTATGTCGTCGTGACTGCAGAAGACCTTTTTAAAACATTCTGAAGAATGCTGTTTGAGCTTTCTCACTCTGGCTGCAGTGCTCTAACCACCCCTCCACATTGGCGCTCCTTTCCCTAGGTGATGAAGAAGAAAAGCAGCTGTGGAAATGCAAAGTGTCCACAGAAGTTGTTCCTATGTTCATTCAGGGCCCTGTCCATGCCTGGCCGCCCTTACCAAGCTCTTCCCAGTTCCTTTCTTGGAGACTATGACAGCAGTATCCGCTATGCCAGCACCAGGACCCCCAAGCGACTGATCTCTGTAAGTGAATGGTACACCTCTTCAGATGTTTCTGGGCTTTCCATCATCTAAATTTGCCTGTGGGACCTCTTTAAATCCTGCTCAGTCTCCCTAAATAGGATTGCCACAAGGGTTAACCTCCACCTCCCCTCCAGCTCCTCATCCCAGTTATGGAAACCTGGGCTCTGCTGCCAGCATTGGCTGGGCATATTGCCTGTGTTGCAATATGTCACCACTTTAATTTAGAGGCAGTAACGGGTCCCATTCCTGAGCTTGCAAAGCTGTATTAATCTTCTTGCATCTCCCTGCCCTCAAGATTAATTGCCACTTGCTGACCTCCAGAGCAAGCCAACTAAGCAAGGTCCATTGTTGATACTCACCAGGACTTCTTCACAAAACAGCAGCAGAAAGCTTTAGTCCCCTCTGTTCTATTCCTCTGTTCTTGCCTTTATTTTCCCACCATAGACCACTTCAGCCTGGACTAGAACATATCTAGAGGACACTTTTTGGGGAAGGGGTGCTATAGATCTTCCCTAATTCTCATAGTCACAAATACCTTAAAGATCATGGAAAACAGTTGCTGCTTCCCTTCTCACTACTCTATTACTAATACTAATTGTTGCACAATTAAGACAAATTTAAAATCAACATTTAGTTACTTTACCCAATAGGCAAGTAGTTCACCTGCTTTGCTGTTCCTTCCCGACCCCCGAGGCTAGTCTTTGATCTGCAAATACATGACAAAGTACAGGGCTGGTTTTACAAATCTCTAGATTTATTTATCCCCATATCCATGCCACCCACCACTAGTAAAGAAAGGCAGGAAGTACCAGCTGATCTTGCTATTAAGGATAAGGCTGGTTGTGTTTCGGAAGATGCTCTGATTTTAATTATGACAGAGCAACATCAGTGTTGCTGGCCTACTGTATTTCCAGCAAATATTTAATTTAATTTAATTAATAAGAGCTGCGTAGGAGAAAGAGAGAAGGTGGGTGAGCTTGAGAAGAAGGAAGTGATCTGCTCATGTTCAGATTACTGATAAGCAATTACCAAGTGAGAACAGGAGCCTGTTCAATTCCACCCAGGCCAATAATCCAGGCCAATTACTCTCTTCCTGCTATGACTGTGCCAAAGAGTTGTTAACATACCAGGCCACATATTATCAAAACAAAAGTTGGCAATGACTTTTTACACTTTAGGGAAGTTGGCAATTTTATCTTTGCTTTACAAACATAGCTCTTTATTATGGAATCATAAGGCTTGGTACCAGGCGGTACAGCCAAAGATTGTGAGTCAACTTGAGGGTCAGATCTCACAGTTGCTGGCCAAACAAGCAATACCCAAAACCAGGGCAATGGAATTTTCTCACTTGGGAATCAAATATATTGGATCTACAACCAAGGAATGCCTTCAGATTCTCTTAGGATCAGGACAGGACCAAGACAAAATAAGATTTGCAAGTATTGCAAATCAAGAGTACTCTTTCATAATATGACACAACTATGCACAGAGGTATGCATCCTCCTGCCCATAGGTCCATAGTCCCTAATAAAGGGTATTACAATTATTCAGGATAATCTTTACACAGATTATCGGGACCTGATGGACAGAGCAGATTGGATGCCTGTGTTTATTAAATATGAATTTTGATCCCTGCGCAGAGAGTGGGATCGTTCTGGGGGTGTGGCCTTGAGCCAAGGAGGGGGCTTAGTGCTGCCACTCTGTATAAATCACTAAAGCAGGATCAGGGCAGCCAGAGGGAAGGCAAGGTCCATGTGCTGAGACATCCCACACAATCAACGCCAGAACAAAAGAGCTTCCTTGGTAGGGAAGGAGCCCATTTTGAACAGTATTTGCAAGAAGGGTCCCTCACAATGACAACGGTAGAAGCCAAAGCTGAAGAGGAGGACAAAAAAGAATCGGACTCAGTGTCAAATACAGTTCCAGAGACAGCAACCACACCAGCATCCGATCCATCAAGCAGGGTAAGATTGTCGCTTGGGCAAGGATTTGAGTCCGTCCAGTTCTCACATTGTGCTGGGACCAGAGACGGGTCAGTGCCGGGGTTGAGCTTTGAGGGAGAACAAGTGCCACATATCAAGGCCATGAGCAGAATGCAAAAGAGCAGGATTTGGATAAGGGCAGAAATGGTTGAATTCCCACCCTGCCTCCAGAATTCCCACCCTGTTCAGCAGCATTCCCTGCAAATAGAGTACTGGGTTTTCAGGGTCCCCTTTCAATTTGAATGACTACATCACCATTCTTAATCTTCCATAGCTAATAGTCTGTTTTATGTCATCCATCCATGCAGATAGATTTCTTCTGGGAATGCTGATTGCACCTATATACTCTAGTCTAGGCTTTTCTCAGACACTGTCCTTTCAGTCACAGCATTTTAAATTAAAGGGGCGTGAAAACAAATTCAGGAAGTAACTATGAAGGAAGCATAAATGAAAAATACCAGAATGTGATTTCTGCAGTTAATGAGGGTGTGTTATGTCTCTTCCTGGAGAGTATCCAATCACAGCCTTGATTTAAATTTCAAGGAAGAAAACACTCAAGGTTACCATCAACAGGCAGCATTTGGAGATGAAAACAGACAACCCAAATTATCTGTTTTCTATGCTGCTCACAGTTGGAAAGTGCATAGTATCTCCATTTTAACTTAAATATCTCTAACTAGGTCATATTTCTTTTCAGGTAAATTTGGAAAGTGCCTATTTTAATTTAGAATAATGATTTCTAAATGCGTCATATTTTTCCCCAGGGAAATTTTCACAGCTCCCACCCCAAAATAAGACCATCATACACAAACCATCAAAACTGGAAGGAGTCATTTTTGACCTTTTCAGTGCAGGAATCCAAATGTTGCTTTCCCAGCAGAAGGCTGCTTATAGAATATATACACACATCCCTCACAGATCCCTTCCAACTGGATTGCCCAAAAGTTTTCATTGGTTCCAAAAACTTTTAACTAGAGCAATTTTTTAAAGAGGGATCACAGAACACAAAGGGAAATGATTACTATTTTTGTTTTCAGTTCAAGAAAATGTTTTCAGTTCAAAAAAAATTCAAGCAATGCAATGTCTCTCTAACCCACCCAGCTCTTTTCCATACCGTACAGACTTGTGTTTTGCACTTTTCCTCCTCAGTTACAGAATGTCACATTTGTCCTTGTTCAATTCCATTCTGTTCATTTCAGTTCATGTAGTGCTTTTAAAGTTGTAGCAACGTTTCAGCAGAATCTCATCTGCCATCATCAGGCTTCTGTATGGATGTGGG
>BLBF01010460.1:0-10819 GCA_015471245.1 Laticauda colubrina | reverse complement strand
TGAGGAGTCTGGAGGTGTAGGGCTTCATGAGGTAGGTTCTGAGGGAGAAGGCGTCATCCCCCACGATGAAGTAGGGCACATCTTGTGTGTCGTTGGGCAGGGGTTCTGGATCTGGGAAGCCCACGATGAGGTTGCGTTCCAGCCCCTCCTTGAGGTCACTGGCGTTGTATACCTGGGCATCCGAAGATGAGCCGTTGCCTGAAGCATCGATGTACATGAACTTGTTGTCAGCATCGACCATGGCAAAGAGGATGATGCTGAAGAAGCCCTTGGAGTTGAAATAAGTGGACCCCGACTTGGCTGGCCACGTGCTTACCATCTATGGCTCCAACGGTGTGTGGGAAGTTCCACTTCTGATACCACTGCTCTGCAACTTTCTTCCATCCTTCTTCAGTGGAGGGGTACTGGAGGAGCTCCTCCTTGTATTCTTCGATGATGGCCTGCACCACTTCTCTGACCACAATGCTGATGGTGTTGGATGGCACCCTCCAGCCATTCTGCATGCTTCTGTAGGAGGTCCCTGAGGCCAGGTGGCGCAGAGTGAGTGCCACTTTGAGCCCAGGTTCCAGGCTGGGCCAGAAGTTGGTGTTTGCCTTGGTCAACCTGGGTGTCAGCCGCTGCACAACTTCGTCAAACATGGCTGGAGGCATCCTCATGAAGTTCTGGAATGCACGAGGGTCTTTGTTCCTCACCTCCACCATCAGCTTGTTGTACAGTCCGTACTCTGCTCTTCTCCCGATCCATCTTCGGACCCAGACGCTTCTTGGCCGCCTCCTTTTCTTCCCGTAGTAGAGTTGAAAGAGCCTATAGATGGCTTCGCACTGTTGCAGAACGATGGTGGCTACCAAAAGGACTGTGTTACGATCCATGGTGGACATGACTGGATGCTGTGGAAGAGCAAGAGGCAGATGAAGGCTGCAGAGGTCTGCAAAGCAGGGCTGCTGGTCTGAAAGTGAGATCCAGGTGAGTTGCTCCCCCTTTTTATAGGCAATATAGGTTTTCCCCTATGTGTCCTTTTGCTTCCTCTAGGCATCCTCTAGACATCCTTAATATCTGAGATAGGTCCCCTCTGCGACTGTTTTTTCAGTTTAAAATGCTTTCTTTGCCAGCTGCATCTGCTTTCGTCCTTTCTCCGTCCGTGCTACTAACGCTGCGCATCCGTTCCACGTCCGTTCCACTTCCTTCCTGTGTCCACTTTCTGCTGGAGCGGAATTGAGTTGGATGCGCAGCAGATGCCTAGCGGATGTAGCGGACGCGTAATGGATGACGACGGGTGCAGAACGGATGTTCTCCGTAAGACTAGCGGATGCAGAATGGACGCGTTGGATACATTTTCCGCTCAAAAAGTTTTGAGCAGCTCAAAACTTTTTGAGTGGATGGAACCTCAGTCAACAGATGCTGGATGGATAGACAGGAAGAAAAATGGACGCAGTGAGTACAAAACGGAAGCATCGCGTTAACCAACAGATGGCAAGTGTTTTTCTCCGTTTTACATCCTCTTTCCATCCGTTGGTGCAGTGTGACAGGGCCTTTAGCTCAAGTGGGCCTGCACTGGTATGGGTTGATATGGACAACAGGAACATTGCTCTTCTTGATGTTGTTTTTCTTCTACAAGTAGTTGTTTGTGTTCGGTTTGGATATAGTTTTCTTGTTTAGGTTAGAGTTCCTTGTTTTGTAGGTTGAGACTTGGAGTGGCAAAAGTGGTCTCTAGATCCTTTACATTTTCTTTCAGTAATTCAGTTAGTCTACATTTGTTACATATGTAATTTGGGTCCTCTGGGAGCACACCACATTTAAGCCCATGTCACAATGGCCAACGGATGCAAAACGGACACAACGGATGCGAAAAATGTTCCATCCGTTGTTATCCGCTCTCAAAAGGGGCAAAAATTTGCATAAACGGAGCGGATAACATGGATGCGGGGAGGACGCAGGGCGGATGCAAAGCGGATGCAGAACAGAAGCCCAGCGGATGGAAGCGGATGGGAGTGGGTGGCACATCCGCAGGGCTTCCGGGGGGCCTCAGCAAAGCGGATGCGGAACAGATACAGCGGATGCAGAGCGGACGCCGAACAGATAAAGCAGATGCACAGCGGATGCACAGTGGATGCACAGCGGATGCCTGGCGTTCACTGTGCATGCGGGGAGGATGCATTGCGTCAGCCCCGCAGATATAACGGAAGCAGCTCGGAAGCAGGTCGCCATTCAGAGGAAAGACCTGCTGCCAGACACATCGGCTGCCTTGCCTGCCCTGCCTGCATGTCTGCCTGCCAGCCTTGCTGCCAGCCTTGCTACCAGCCTCGCTGCCAGCCTCCCTGCCAGCCTTGCTGCCAGCCTTGCTGCCTGCCTTGGTTCATGTCTGCCTGCCAGCCTTCCTGCCAGCCTTGGTTCATGTCTACCTTGCTGCCAGCCTCCCTGCCAGCCTTGGTTCATGTCTGCCTGCAAGCCTTCCTGCCAGCCTTGGTTCATGTCTGCCTGCCAGCCTTGGTGCCTGCCTGCCTGCCAGCCTGCCTCCCTGCCAGCCTTCCTGCCAGCCTTGGTTCCTGCCAGCCTCCCTGCCAGCCAGCAACCCCACAACCATGCGGAAGCACAGCAAGCCTCAGCCATCTGCTGCCAGCCCTGGCAAGAGGGACAGGGCTACCATCCCGCCCCTTGACCCTCACTCTGGTTCTGCTGGGGCTTCTGCAGCACAGGCTCACTCTTCTGGGGCTGGCGCTTCTGCTGCTTCTGCTTCTGGAGGAGGAGCTGATGACAAGCACTCCAGCACCAGCCACCTCCACAGCACCTGGACCCTTCACCCCTGAGACTGAGCGACCAAGAGGAGTGCCAGAGACTCTTTTTTGTCTTATAGCTTGTTGTTAGTAAAGTCTATTTTTGATTCACACACTTGCTTCATTTCTTTTTTCTAATAAAGTCTTGGTGGAAAATTTTAGAAATGGTTTAAGCCTTTGCATGCTTGTGGGATGGGTTAAGATAGCTGTGGGATGGGCAGGGATACCTTTGGGATGGGTAATAGCTGTGGGATAGATAAACCTCCAGTGCAAGCATAGTGGGACTGTATGGTCCACCCTCCCAGGTGCCACACCTATGGCCCGTTATTATCAATAATAATGTAATAATTATCCACACATGTCAACATAAACACAACTCTTTATTAAACGCCCTGTCCATTGTAGGCCAACCAAACATACATGGCCCAATCTCATCAGTGTGATGAGACAGGCTGAAGGAAGCATCCATTAAGCATCTACCATCCTGTCTTGCCACTCCACTGCTCCAGCTGGGGAGTTGCACCATTGTCTCAGGAGGTTGCGCTGCTTCTTCGCTTCATTTGAGGCTCTGTTGGGGCCTAGCACATCCTCAGTGTCGATCAGGTTTCACCCTTGCCTCCATTCCCCAGGCTCCATGACCCCATTGGCTTGTTGGAGGTCCACGAGCCTGTTCTGCAAGACTGGGTAGCGGGTGCACATGAGATTGTGCAGGATGCAGCAAGCTTCCATGATCCTCCTCACGGTCTCTGGGCAATGCTGCATGGTGATGAGAAGTACCTGGAACCTGTTGGCCAGGATGTCAAAGGCGTTCTCCACCACCCGCCTTGCCCTGGACAGCCTGTAGTTGAAGATCCTCTCTTCACGGGTGAGGAGTCTGGAGGTGTAGGGCTTCATGAGGTAGGTTCTGAGGGAGGAGGCGTCATCCCCCACGATGAAGTAGGGCACATCTTGTGTGTCGTTGGGCAGGGGTTCTGGATCTGGGAAGCCCACAATGAGGTTGCGTTCCAGCCCCTCCTTGAGGTGACTGGCGTATACCTGGGCATCCGAAGAGAGCCGTTGCCTGAAGCATCGATGTACATGAACTTGTAGTCAGCATCGACCATGGCAAAGAGGATGATGCTGAAGAAGCCCTTGGAGTTGAAATAAGTGGACCCCGACTTGGCTGGCCACGTGCTTACCATCTATGGCTCCAACGGTGTGTGGGAAGTTCCACTTCTGATACCACTGCTCTGCAACTTTCTTCCATCCTTCTTCAGTGGAGGGGTACTGGAGGAGCTCCTCCTTGTATTCTTCGATGATGGCCTGCACCACTTCTCTGACCACAATGCTGATGGTGTTGGATGGCACCCTCCAGCCGTTCTTCATGCTCCTGTAGGAGGTCCCTGAGGCCAGGTAGCGCAGAGTGAGTGCCACCTTGAGCCCAGGTTCCAGGCTGGGCCAGAAGTTGGTGTTTGCCTTGGTCAACCTGGGTGTCAGGCGCTGCACAACTTTGTCAAACATGGCTGGTGGCATCCTCATGAAGTTCTGGAACGCCCGAGTGTCTTCACTCCTGAGCTCCACCATCAGCTTGTTGTACAGTCCGTCCTCCGCTCTACTGGCGAACCATCTTCAGACCCAGACTCTTTTTGGGTGGCTCCTTTTCTTCTCGCAGTAGTGTTCACAGAGCCTGCAGATGGCTTCGCACTATTGCAGAACGATGGTGGCTGCCGAAAGGACTTTGTTACAATCCACGGTGGACATGACTGGATGCTGTGGAAGAGGAAGAGCCAGATGAAGGCTGCAGAGGTCTGCACCGCTGGGCTGCTGTTCTGAAAGTGCGATGCAGGCGAGTTGCTCCCCCTTTTTATAGGCAGTATAGGTTTTCCTCTAGGCATCCTCTAGGTATCCTCTAGACATCCTTAATATCCGAGATAGGTCCCCTCTGCGAACGTTTTTTCCGCTATAAACGCTTTGTTTCCGCTAGGCATCTGTTCTGCATCCATTCTGCACCTGTTCCGCGTCCGTTCCACTTCCTCCCTGGGCGGTTGCGCGTTGCGCGGATGCGTTGCGGATGCCAAGCGGATATAGCGGATGCGTAACGGATGCGTAACGGATGCGTAACGGATGCGTAGCGGATGCAGAACGGACAAACTGGATACATTTTCCACGCAAAAGTTTTAGGCAGCCCAAAACTTTCTGAGCGGATGAAACATCCATAAACGGATGCTGGACGGATAGAGAGGAAGCCAAACGGAGGCAGTGAGTACATAACGGATACATTGCATTAACCAACGGATGGCAAGGTTTTTTGTCCGTTTTACATCCTCTTTGCATCCGTTGGTCCAGTGTGACATGGGCTTTAGCAAATTGCAAGAATGTCAATCTTATTTCCATGACTATATTTTTTCATGTTCATTTAATAATTGATAATTTTAAAAATCTACAAAATGTTTAACAAATGTAAAAGTTTTCAAAAAATTAAATTCTAAATTAAAATTCATTTAAATATAAAAAAAATCAGTTTATTTAAATATATTAAAAAATTTTAAATATTTTTTCAAAAATTTAAAAACTTAAAGTTTTTGTAAAAATTAAAATATTCAAATGTTCAAAATTTAGGATTTTTTATTCTTATCTTACTTTTGTAAAAGTATTAAACATTTTTATTTTTCAGTGTTAATGTTTTGGTTCCTCTTCTGGCTAGGACTTATGTAATCCACAAATATATAAAAATGACAGGTGAGTATATAAAATTACAGAGGAATAAGAAGATGAAAGAAAAAAATAACATCTCAGCTGAAAAGAAAAATGGTGTCTCAGCTGAAAGTCAAAATGTGGTACCAGCTTGTAGATAGTGCAAGAGTATGCACTTTGGTATGCACTGCTTTTTGCAGGAAATCTCTGGTTATGAGATGCTTTGCTTTCAGCCCTCTGCTCACTGCCTTGAAAATTTATCCCTTTCCTCCTTGTCTTGAAGTGTTTTTTACTCATCCTTTTCTCCCTGCCTTTCTGCCCTTCAGTTGCCTGGCCACTGCTGGGATTTTCAGGTATGATGTGCTGATCTAGACACTCTGTTCCATTCTTTAGCTCTGCATTGCTGCTGTTCAGCTGGTCTGTCGTGCTGCTCAGCCACTGCTCTGTTGCCATCCAATTCTGTTCCACCACTGCTTAGCTGGCCTTTGTTTGCACCATGCTGCTGCTTGCTTAGCTGGCCTCGAGCTAGCTACCTCAACAATTGTCTTGGAATTTCTGGGGCCCTGAACTGCTAGGCTGAGTTGTTGGGCCACAGCTGCCTCTCATTTTAGGTACTGGCCGCGTTTTAGCTGAGATGCCGTGTCTCTCAACTGGGCCACTTGGCCATTCCTCTTTCTCACTCTCTTTTTTTTTTAAATAAAGTTTTATTCAATTTTTTTTTTTTAAAAAGCTCTTTTCAGTGTACAACATAATTCCGGGTCACCACTTTTACATGCAAATATGACAATAATTATCTATCCATTTTCTACATTCAACTTTCCATCTTATCCATTTTTAACTTAATTCTCCAACTTTTACATAAGAAAAGGAACAAATTCATCCAATTAACTAATATTACTTTTGTTATAAATATCTTCTCAGTTCATTTCAATTAATTTCAAATATTTCTTAAACATTGATGTTTCTTTTAAGCGTTACCTCTTCCTAACACTCTTTTCTCATTTAAATCACTAATAATTCCCATATCTTCATACTTTTTACCTTTGAATTCTTTTATCTGTCAGATTTGCAATTCCATCGCATATTCTTTCCATAGATTCCAGATTAATACAAGCTTTTACACACAAAACAGAACATAAATTTCCTCTCCCCTTTTACTAATTTGGGAGTGTCACTTCAGTGATTTACTTCAATTCCCTCAGCTTAATTCCCAGTAAACTTTTATTGTGATTAGTTATAGTAATTATCATTTCTTTAAAAAAGGAACTACATAACATTGTACTTTTCAGTCAGATTCCACAGTATATTTTCCCCCTTTACTTCCAGAGTTCTATTTATAATAAAATCACTGATATTAATCTCATTTTAAAACCTCCTAACAATTCATTTCAATTATTTCAATATATTATATACAATAAACATTGACCTTTCTTGTCGCAATAAAAATAAGAACATACTATTAAGAAATATCAGTGCCCTTCCCTCATCTCAATTGTCTATATTCTCCTATTTTCTAGATAACTTGTAATTGCAAATACATTCTTATTACCCCTCATATCAGTGCAGAATTCCCTTTCTTAATTCATTAACCATTACCTTTATGTATTCTAAATAACCAATTTTTCCATTGTTTTATAATTCCCATATTTATTTATTTCCTGTTCTTGTTCCTCATTACCTCTCTTCCCTTTTGTTTTTACAAATCTTTTCTCCCTCTGATTTGTATCCCTCTCCCTCTTTGTATCTTCTTTCCCCCTGCTGTTCCTTCCTGTCTTTCCTACTTTTACAGGTATTCCCCTTTTTAGTTACTTTTGGAATTTTCTATTTTTAACTCCCCTTCTTTTCTCTTTTCTTTGTAATGTTCTTTGTGTTAATTGTCTATTTAAGATGGCTTCTTCTTGAACTAACTCCTCCTTCTCTGAAGTTCCTTCTTCATGTTCTTCAATCGTCATTTCCATAGCTTTTAACTCAGAACAAAGTGATTCACCTCTTGCATATAGTAGTTATTTCATATTTTTAAGTGCCATTTTAATTCCTGCAGAGATATCATCACTGCGCATTCTTGTATCTTATAGTCTTTAAAATCCACAAATCAACTTCTCTTTTTCTTTTTTCTTCTTCAGGCTTTCTGGATTCACGATTATTCCAACACTGGGTTTATACCAAAGTTATCAATTAGTTCCAAAGCCCATCTTTTTTTACTTTTTATTTTATTCTAGTTTAATTTTCACTTTCTGGGGTATTTGTTTTGTTGTTTGAGTCTTTCCTTTTCATTGTATCAAGTCAAATTCATAAAGGAACAGGAATTTTTTCTTTACATTTTTCAGTATAAATTTTTGTCCACAAGATGGCACTCTCCATCAACAAAGTCCTCACTTTTTTCCCCCCCTGTCAGCCTTTAAGATTTTCTTCCTTTGCTTTGCATCTATGCACAGCCACAACTCTTTATCAAAATATGTCAAGGTCAAAATATGTCAAGGACAGAGGCCTCATCACCACCTGGAGATGCCCATATGATGATATACACAACTTTTAATTGGATGAGCCAATTGAACTATTGGGGGTGGGAATGTTGCCATCACTTTGTATATGTGATTTACGCACTCATTTTCTCAGATTCGGAATTGTTTTGTTGCTACCACTTGATTTCCAGTAAAAGATATCTTTTCTCTAATTAATGGAATCTAAGTCTTTCTTGGATTTTGAATGGAGCACCATCTGGCATTATTCTGAATCTGAGAAAATAAGCACATAAATCACAAATACAAAGTGATGGCAATGTTCCCAGCTGGCAGTCAGCAGAAGTAGCCTGCAGAACTACACTCTTACCACTGTGCTACCGCAGCTCAGAATAGGTTATGAGAGGCTATTTTATACAGTATAATCACTTAGAGAAGAAAAAATCCCAGGAAAAGATGCAAAAGATATTGGATGAAATTAGATAGAAAGAAATTCAGCTGCAAAAGACGCCTATGGATCCTAAAATTTAACACCATATCAAATTGTTACTGCAACAATTATCTATGTTAACAGTACAGGAAATAGAAACAAAATTGAACTACACAAAACAAAGACATTTTGAGTTTGCAAATAAACCAGGTAGATGGTTGGCATATAAATTAAGAAAAGAAAGGGAAAAGACAATGATTGGAAAAATCTGTGAAGGCCATAATGTAATAACAGAGAATGAACTTATTAAAAAGTCTTTTCATAATTCCTATTCAAATTTGTACAAAAGACAGGAGATAGATATCTCAAAAATAGACAAAATATATTTTAACAGTTGCTTAAACTATCACAAACCCAGAGACAACTTATAAAATATCAACAGTTGCTTAAACTATCACAAACCCAGAGACAACTTATGAACAACCTGATAATTGTCTTTGAGATATCAGAAGCCATTAAAAAAATGAGGTCAGGCAAAGGCCCAGCCCAGGCCCAGATAATATTACAAGTCAATACGATAAGTGCTTCAAGGATGAACTTCTTCAACCACTAAAGCAGTGGTTGCCAAAGTGGGTGATACCTCCCCAGGGGAGTGGGCGCTAGGATGCAGCAGGAGGGTGCTAAGATGCCACAGGGGGGCATTTAAAGCTCCGTCCCTGCAGGGTCACCCCACTGACTGTTGCACCATTCCAGAGCTGGCACCTTGAATGTGGCAGCTCTGATGCACTGCTCTGCTGCAAGTCAATGGCATCCATGGATCACCTAGGGTTGGGGTAGGCAACGTACAGCTCTGGAGCTGCATGTGGCCCTTTGGACCCTCTCCTGCAGCTCCCTGTCAGATGATCCCACCACTGGCTCTGCCCTGCCCCTCGCCCTCCCCTCTCCCTCATTCTTTGTCTGCCCTGAGAAGAGAAGGACAACAGCAGCAGATGGAATCTCATTCCATATTCTAGGATAGGAGTGAAGCACCCCTCTACTTGCTTCTTTTCCCAGCCCTTGTAAATGCTCTATTCACCTAAGCCGCCGGGAGAGATTTGTGACTTTTCTTCAGCCTGAGACACTGGCTGGGTCAGCTTGGAGCAGATGTTCCGCACTGTAATGGGCTCCAGGAGGAGGGAGAGGAGATGTAGTGACGTGCAGTAAATTTGAGTGTGCTGCACAGGTGCTGCAAGAGCAGTGAACAGCCAAGGAGTCTACTGTGGTGAGGCCTGGAGGGTGCACACGAGAGGAAAAGGAGGGGAAGAGGGATGAAGGAAGCCTCCACCACAGCCTGCGCTCATTCCTCAGCCAACCTGGATTTCCAAAAACTCCAAAGAAGAAAGAAAAGAAGCTTCTCACACTCTCGGAAAGCCCTGCGTGCTCTTCTTGGGGCTCTTCGCTATCCTTTTTTCTTCCTTCCTTTTGGAAATGTGGGCTTGCTGAGGAATGAGCGGAAGCCGCAATGGAGGCTTCCCTCCTCCCCCTCCTCCTCCTCTCATTCTTCAGCCAGCCCAGATTTCCAAAAGGAAGAAAGAAAAATGGACAGCGAAGAGCCCCAAGGAGAGCATACTCTTTCCAAGAGAGTGAAAGAGACACAGAGACAGGGAGCAAGAGAGAGCAAGATATACACACACAGAGAGAGATTCAGCTCAGTTCACCTCTTTCTGCTCCCCTCTCTCTGTCTTTGTCCAGTTTTGCAAGGATTCAGCAGCGATCAAAGGCAGCAACCTCGCAGCACTGTGAGGTAACAGCCTGACTGTCACTCTTTTGGAATACAAGATTTTTGTATTTTATCAGAGACAGAAATTTCCTTACAGTTATTCCCTGGGTGTGGGAGTTGGGAAGGGGGTGGGGAGTGGGGGAGAAGGAGGGTGGAAGAGACATAGAGAGAGAGAAAGAGAGAGAGTTAGAGGAGAGAGAGAGAAGGAGAGGGAGAGAGAAAGAGATGAGAATGAGGAAGATAGAGGGAGAAAGATAGAGATGGAAGAGGGAAGGAGGGAGGAGAGAGAGAGAGAAAGAGAGAGAGAGACCTTGTTAGGGATAACATTGTTTACCCTAACTGGTTTAGGTGAAATAATAACTATGAATCATAGTTAGTGTATGTTAGAGTATATGCAGCTTTAACTGTGAAATAGCAATTAAAGGAGTGGCTATGAAAACACTATAGAAGTAGCAAGTCTACAGCTTGCTCACTCTGGCTTTGATGATCCCTGATTACTGCTTGGAATCAAGACTGCATTGCTCAAACGGGAGAGACAACAAAGGACTGATTTTGTACGTGAACTGACATAGGATATTCTACTTGGACTTTGCTAAATGAATACCCCTGAATGGACTGAGTACATGGTAAATGAATATTGGACTGTTATTTGACTATGCCATAAACTTATACTGGAATAGAATATATTCTTGATAGCACAAGCGTATCTGTTATTTTTACTGTATGT
>BLBF01010454.1:0-10469 GCA_015471245.1 Laticauda colubrina | reverse complement strand
TATTATTTCACCTAAAACAGTTAGGGTAAACAATGTTATCCCTAACACTCCTGATCTCAGAAACAAGAATCAGTTGGTATATGTGTTCTTGTTCTGCCTTAGGCACAAAGCCAGCTTTTGGCCAGTTATTCTCTCGCAACACTAAGAAGGAAGCAAGGACAACCCACTTCAGAAAGTGCTGCCAAGAAAATTTTAGGAACTTGACTTCAAGATGAGTTTGAAGACTTACATACATGATCCCAAAAGCACTCCCTGTCAAAAAGAAAAAAGTTATAGACCTATATTCATTTCCAACATTTCATCTTTACAATTCATCATTTTAAAGTCTGTTTTATTCTCTTTCCTCAGAAATTTATTTATGTTTAAAATATGTTTAAATTCACATTAAAAAAACACATTTCTCAAAAATGTAAGGTCAGAAAAATTTGCTTGCAAATAAAAGAGTTACAAAAACTAACAGACAACTAAACTCTGGCCCACAGAAGTGTTGATTAGGAAGGAGAACAACTCAAGCATTTCTGACTCTAAATACACCCAGAAATTTATGCTGGTCATCAATCAATTTTTATTCAATCATTGCCGAGCAAAATGCTTGTCAATTATTAGTTAGCAGCACAACTCAAAACCACAGTTTCCTAGCCAGATAACTTTAAAATGTAGTAAATTACATAAAGAAAATGTCAAACTGGGGAATTGTTCCAAGGTTTGAAACCAATCTTTTATGTGTGGTATCTGGTTTTAATAATAAAAGCACTTTTACATATTTTGCCAGAAAGCATATTTGTGATTTCTGCCATTTTGTTCAAGGGATGAATCAAGGAAACAAATTGGTAAATGCACTGTGAGATATTTCCTGGCTATATGTTAGACATGAGGTCAGGCTGGAAAAATAACCAGGGAACTATGTTTATGTAACATGGATTCTGCATACTTATTGGTACCATAAATAATACAGTATCAGTAAAGCTCTTCTGGTTTTGTCTCAGTCATCAAGGTCATAGTTGGCTCAAAGAGTTGAGACTCTTCTGGTTTTGCTTTATGTGACTTATAACTTCATTCTGGTCCTGCAGAGTTCTGTTCAGGTGAATATGCAAATGGAATATCTATTTATGTGCATTTAGAGGCATCGCTGTAGTAAGGGTGGAATACCATAGATTTGAGTGAACTTGCAAATATCTGATAAATATATGAGAAAAAAACCCAGGAAGAAACAACACCAAATTTTCTCTGCCTTTTCTTAATGTTTCATTTCTTCACACTGTTAATTTATTTAGTTCCCAATCTTCATTTTAGAGCTCCACCAAATTTCATTAAGTTATGCTATTTTGCACAGTAAATAGCCATGAAAATGCCATGCTATTTAGTACAAATCCTTTGTCCCCTGCTTAAATCTTCTATTACAACCATCTAATTACTGTATTCAGCAGGAACCTTTTGGGACTTTTGTAGGTAATTAGAACTCCAGAGCTTTCCCTCAGCAGTCCAGGAAAGACCTTTAACTGGGAAAGATTGTGCGATACTAATATTTTCATAACTATATAGATACAGATAACTCTTTCAATTAATACTTGACAGCAATGGAGAAAATTACTAAGGTGTGTGTAAAAGAAAAAATATGTAAATAGTGAGTTTTCATTGGCATCTAATTATATTTGAGTTTCTCAGCACTGTTACAACACTTGAACTAGATAGTTACATGGAGTTCCTTTTTCTACCCTTGTATATTTATGAACATATTATTTGTTCAGTGTATTCTGCTTCATATGCTACCTGATTATAATTCTATTTTGTTCTTAATAATTTCTCTTATATGAGAAGTGGAAGAGAATCATTTTGGAAGGGTTGGTTCATTGGGCAGGTAGATTAGAAAAGTCAGGCTATTTCTTTCCCTTAAATTGCAGATGGGGATAATATCCAATATCCATTTATCATAATATACAAATTTTGTTTAAATCCTTTCTGAACTATAGGAGTGACTTTTTGTGCTTTGTGAATGGATATAAAAATTACCAAGAAGTTTAGCACTGTGAAAAGTTTACTTGTTATAGTCTTATTCCATTAAGGGAAAAATCTAATCTGGAATTTGCTATAATTAATGTAGAATAAGCATGTTAAAATTCCAGCATTTTAAACACATTTTAGAATGTGATATTCTTCTGAAATTCAAACACATTATAATTGCCATAATGTCTGCTAGTTAGTTCAGCAACTCAGATTCTCTGAACCCAAGATTCATAGCGAGATAATGTTTCAAACATTTCCCTATAAAAGAGACCTTTAAAATGCTTATCTTCCCTTTTCATTAAATGACAAAATATGTCTCAATTAGATTCCATGGCAGAACTTCTGAGACCATAAGATGATCATTATAGAACTGTAATGGGGAAGGTTTATCACTGTCATCCTCAAGTTTTTTTGAGCCAGAAACATAGATACTGCTACCACTAACCAGAGATACCTGTCCTAAGAAGGAAAAATGCCATGATTGATATTTAGTGTGGGTCTTTATTTGCAGAAGAATGATTGTTATTACAAATATGCCAACCAGAAATCAGGGAGTTAGCACATACCTCACCTATTGCTTAGGTAGACTCCTTGTAGTTACTATAAATCCCATCCTATAGCATAGCATGAGAGTTGAATTTAAATTGAATCTGAAGATTCGTCTACCATTAGAAATGAAGTCCGTACAGACTGCACACTTAAAGGCCAAACTCTCCTTGTAAATAAATAAAAATATTATAATTTACTAGAGTTGCTTTGCTTGTTGTATGTGTGTTGGGGGAAAAGTGATTTGGCATTTGGAGAAAGAGGGTCTGATTCATTCCTTACTTCCGCAATTTCCAATTATCACTTTGAACAAGTTGTCTTTCCTTCAGTATCATTATAAACTATTTGGGGAACAATTTAGGCAAAATAGAACAGGTGATGCCTTTCTTTTTAAGACCTCTTTCTTCTTCTCCCTAAGAGTCAGAAAAAGGATTCTTAGAGTTCATTATTGTTGTGCAGAGGCCTTTAGCTCAGTTAATTAAGACAGTTGCCTTCGTGGTTTGTATTAAATATGTAATCAGGAGGCACATGTAATGAGTAATTGGTCTCTTTGTGTAGTGATTTCTCCCTGTCATGCACAGAAGTGCATCTGTGTGTTTGTAAATTTTTCTTTGGCTGTACTGTAGATATGAAAGAAGCTTGAGTGCTATGGTTACAGCAATCTGTTGCTCTGGATGAAGATATGAGAATGGTTTGGATGGAGTTACGCTCTTTCTGAAATACCAGCTGTACCATTTGAGAGTTCTCCAGAATTTTGGCAGCACCTCTGGATGTGCAGGTGCCATTGTTTATTAAGGATGCTTTTAATGAACTTCAGCTGAGTTGCCAGATGTATTTCTCTGCAGATCAAACAGGCCCCATTCATATCCATACCAGATTACCACAATTTATTCTGTGTTGGAAGCAGCATTTGTATAAAATGCCATTGCACAATTGCTTGGAAGGCGAAGAGGTTGAGGCATATAATATCGGTTCTCTGCCAATGCATTTTGGAGCCCAAATTAAACTGCTAGTGATGTTTTTAACTAACTTAAAATGTGAAGCTAAATTGTTTGAAAGACTCTATATACCCACATGAACTTTCTTTAGCCATAAAACCCTTGTTTGCTTGCCTAATAATAGGAACTATTTGTGATGATGCCACAAGATTGGGTAGTGCCACCATGTACATCAATGAAGGGTTGGTTTTTTTTAAAGTCCACCTCCTTACCATTCCACTGATGAACCTGTAAAAACAAAAGGGCCTTGAAAGGCAATAATCCTAGGATAGAATTAATTCTTGCTACCATTTACAGTAGTCAGTGGAGTTTGGAGATGTTTCTCTATCGTAATGAATCGCAGCAGTTAAGCTCAGGATCATTGCTTGAGTTGGCACAAATCAGATAAATAGCAATAAATAAATAAATAAAAGATGATGCCTACCTTCCTGATGCCTACCTTCCAGATGATGTAATGATTAGGGGACTGGTTGATTAGGAGACTTGAGAATAAATTTGTATGATGAACAATTGTGATAACTGGGTATGTCTAATCTAACACAGAGAAGAGCTGGGGTGACATTGTAGTGAGAGTAGAGGGGTCAACCTGTTCTCCAAAGCACTGGAAGGCAGGACAAGAAGTAGCAGATGGAAACTCCAACCTAGAAGTAAGGTTGTAAGTAAGGAAATGTTTTCTGATAATGAGAACAATTAAGCAATGAATAGCTTGCCTCCCAGAGTTATGGATACTCCTTCACTGGAGTTTTTCAAGAAGAGATTGAACAACCCGAAATGGAATAGGGCTTCTACTTCAGCAGGGGTTGGACTAGAAGACCTTCAAGAGTTCCAACTCTGTTATTCTGTTATGTCAGCCCCCAAGCAGAAACAATGGCCAGTGTCCTATACTCTCACTGGGGAAAGCTGATTACGCTGATCAACTCTTGGTGACAGAGAAACTGTGGTGTCTCTGCTTTGTTTACATTAAGTCCCTGTCCCACTGGTCGATGGATGCAAAACGTATGCATAAAGGACACAGCGGATGAGCAAAATTTCGGGGGTGGCTCCATCCGTTGTCATCTGCTCCAAAAAGTGGTGAAAATTTGCATAAACAGAATGGAAAAGAACGGAAAAGAACGGACGTGGGAAATATGTAGCGGGGATGTTAAACGGATGTTCATAGGAAGCCTAGCAGATGTATATCGGATGCAAACCGTTCACTGCGCATCCTTTCTATTTCCGTGCTACTAACGCTGTGTAGACGTTCCGTGTACCTTTGTTTCCTCCCTCTTTCCGTTTTCAGCTGCAACGGATGTGAGTTGCGAAGATGCCCAGAGGATGCAGAGAGGATACAGCGGACGTTTAACGGATGATAAACGGACATAGAACATTTGTTACTCGGATGTCATGGATTTACATCGTACACAGCGAAAAGTTCATCCATTCACAAAGTTTTGTGCAGCTCAAAACTTCTTGGGTGGATGAAATCTCAGTGGAAGGATGCTGGAGGGATAGAGCATATGAAACACGTATGCAGTGAGTACACAACGGATGCATCGCGTTTTCCAAAGGATGGCAAGCTTTTTTTAAAGTTTTACATCATCTTTGCATCCGTTGGTGCAGTGGGACAGGGTGTCAGGCGGAGCTCCATTCAAAATCCAGGAAAGAAATACTTAGACTCTTTAGTTTAGAGAAAAGATATCTTTTACTGAAAGTGAAGTGGTAGCAACCAAAGAATTCTGAATCTGAGAATTTAGGTGCACAATTCACATATAGAAAATGATGGAAATGTTCCCACCCCCAATAGTTCAACTGACACTTCCAATTAGAAGTTGTGGATATGATCATGTGGCATCTTCAGGTGATGATGAGGCCTCTGTCCGTTGACCTTGGCATAGTTTGATAACGGGTTGCAGTTGCGCAGAGAAAGAAGAAAGCTAAGCGAGAAATAGAAACCTAACTCTATTTTATGCTCCCCCCTTCCATTTATACATCAGACAAATGTAACTCCTCCAGCTCACTTCCCCAGCTATTCCTACCTCCCTTTTCCACCACCCCCGTTACTCATGGCAGTCGAAAAGATGCAAAGCAATAGCAGAGGATCTTGAAGACTGACATTCGGCCCTCCTAGAAAAAGGGAAATCATCAGTCCTAGAAGTCCTAGAAGAGAGAGAGAGGAGAGAATATAAAGACAATTATTAATCATTAAACAATTTCAAAACAATACACTACTAAGGCTTATCAGGATACTTGGAATGAAATGCTTTGATCAACTTAGGGGCTTTAACGTCGGTCTCATTAACCCATTCGGCTTGTGAAGAAGGGAAATGTTTCCTGGCTACAAGATACTGGAGTCGACCCCTCCATTTGCGAGAATCCAGAATTTCTTTAACTTCAAAATGTTCTTCGCCTTCAATTAATATTGGTATGAGAGAGTCAGTCTGAATGGGCCTCAGGTCAGAAGTACGCTCAGGTTTTAGCAAACTAACATGGAAAACCGGATGAATTCGTTGAAGAGTTTTTGGTAAGTTCAGCTGGACCGTTACAGGATTTATAATCCGTTCAATTGTGAATGGACCAACGTATTTAGGACCAAGCTTCTTTGACTTTTGAGTGGTCTGCAGGTATCTGGTGGACAGGAAAACCTTGTCGCCCACTTTATATTCCTTCTGTGGGGATCTTTTCTTGTCAGCAAATTTCTTATGAGCTTGATGGGCCTCATCTAATGCTTTGCGTGTTACTGGCCAGTTAAGTTGGAGTTGAGTTATCCATTCATCCAACGAATGGATATTTGGCTTTTCACGAGGAAGTTCAGGTATGGGAACGAAATCTTGTCCCGAAGCCACTTTAAATGGAGTAAATCCAGTACTGCTGTGTACGGAGTTGTTGTATGCCACTTCAGCAAATGGTAGTAATTCGGACCAGTTATCTTGTTGATAGTTTATGTAACATCTGAGATATTGTTCTAACACTGAGTTAGTCCTCTCACAAGCCCCATTGATTTGGGGGTGGTGGGCAGAGCTTAGCCCCTGGGAGGAGCCTATTAACTTCAGGAACTCTTTCCAAAAATTTGAAGTAAACTGGACCCCTCTGTCAGAGATTATGCATTCCGGGACGCCATATAACCTGTAGATATGTGATATAAATAGTTTAGCCAGCGTCTTAGCAGATGGAATCTTGGAACAAGGTATGCAATGTACTTGTTTGGAAAACAAATCAGTCACTACCCAGATGACCGTGTTTCCACCACTTTCGGGTAGTTCTACTATAAAGTCCATAGAGTTTCCTTCCAAGGAGTCGTTGGTCTAGCTACATTTTGTAACAATCCTACTGGCTTACCAGGAGGTCTCTTTGCCGAAGCACAAATCGGACAGCTAGCTACGTAAATTTCAATGTCCTTTTTTAAAGTAGGCCACCAGAATTGCCGCTTGACTAGATGTAAGGTCTTCACAAATCCGAAATGGCCAGCTGCTTTAGAATCATGAGCCTGTTGTAGTATTTGGCTCCTCAATACTTGTGGCACATACAACTTGGCCCCCACCCAAGCCAAACCATCTCTAATTGTATAGTCACTTGAATGAGCCAGGAACCATTCGTCCAGTTTTAAAGCTTCTTTTAATTGTTCGGTAAGGTCATTCGCTAAAACCACTTCTTGGTTCTTCCTTTGGGCTCTGGTAACCACTGGGGCAGCTAGGTGTTTGGCTGAGACAATTGGGCTTATCACCTCCTGACGCATACTATTATATTGAGGTAGTCTAGAGAGAGCATCCGCCATGAAATTCTTCCCGCCCGGAATGTACTTCAATGAGAAATTGAATCGCTTGAAATACTGGGCCCACCGAACTTGTTTAGGGGACAGCTTCCGGGGTGTTTTTATGGCTTCCAGATTCTTATGATCAGTCCATACCTCAAACGGGTGTTTTGCTCCTTCCAGGAAATGTCTCCAGGTCAACAAGGCCCAATGAACTGCAAAAGCTTCTTTCTCCCAGACGGCCCATCTTCTCTCTGTTTCAGACAGTTTACGGGAGGTATACGCACAAGGCTGTAAGGTCCCTTTCTCGTTGATTTGCAGTAATACCGCTCCAATAGCTACATCACTTGCATCAGCTTGAATCACAAAAGGAGTGTCCATATCCGGGTGTTTCAGCACTGGTTCTGCAGCAAATAGTCGTTTTAGCTTTTCAAAAGTGGCTTGGCACTCCATGGACCACTCCAGCGGCTTTCCTGGCCTTGGCTTCACCTCCCCTTTTGTTTTTAAGAGATTGGTGATGGGCATTATTATCTTAGCAAACGTCGGGATGAATTGCCGATAAAAATTTGCAAATCCCAAAAAGCTTTGAAGTTGTTTTCTAGTGCATGGTGGAGCCCACTCCAGAACGGCACGCACCTTCTCTGGATCCATGTCTATGCCTTCAGATGAAATGCGATATCCCAAATAGTCAATTTTGTCTTGGTGGAATTCACACTTTGACAATTTAGCATACAACTTAGCGGCACACAGTTTCTGTAAAACCGACCGCACTAACTTCACACATGTTCATCCAGGGTCTCTGTGTAGATAAGGATATCATCAAGATAAACCAAAACCCCCCTGTATAAATGTTCATGTAACACTTGATTGACCATTTGCATGAATACAGCTGGGGCCCCTTGTAAACCAAAAGGAAGATAGTTGAATTGGAAACATCCCATCGGGCAGTTAAAAGCGGTCTTCCACTCATCCCCTTCCTTAATTCGAATCCGGTAGTAAGCTTCTCTCAAATCCAACTTGGTGAAGATCTTTCCCTTCGCTAAATGGGCCAAAATGTCCTTCATCAAAGGAAGGGGGTACACGTTTTCCACAGAAATAGTGTTCAAATTTCTGTAATCCACCACCAAGCGTTTGGAACCATCTTTCTTTTCATGGAACAACACTGGGGCCGCTACCCGGGGTCTAGCGGGTTGAATAAAACCACGTTCCAAATTTTTATCAATAAACAATCTTAGCTCTTTCAATTCCCGTGGGGTCATTGAGTACAATTTTGGTTTCGGGAGTTTCACCCCGGGCAAAATCTCAATAGCACAGTCTGTTGGTCGGTGAGGCGGAAGCTCATCCGAGGCCCACTCACTGAACACTTCTTTTAAATCCCAATACTCTTTAGGAATTTTCTCCTCATCTTTTATGGGCTCAGTACTGGTGGAAGCTATTTCAATTAGGGCCCCAGGCTTCGGCTGCGATCTGGCCCCTCCTCCCGGTCGCTGCTTTGTGCGTATGCGCAACAACCCCTTTCTCCAGTTAACCTGGGGGTTCCATTTCCAGAGCCAGGGAAATCCCAGTATTAATGGTTGCTCCATTCCAGGGACCACAATAAACCGCAGAGTCTCATCATGCTCTCCCATGATCATTTCTATAGGTTCCGTGACATAACGTGCAGGGCAACCTCCAGCCACTGATCCATCTAATTGGCAAAAGGAAATGGGCATCTTCAAAGGTTTTAACTTTAGGCCCATTTTCTTCACTACTTCCGTGTTTATTATACACCTGGTGCACCCAGAATCTAACAGGGCTAGCATTTCCCCTTCGACCCCTGAATTGGGTACTCTCAACTTTACCGGAATGGTCATAGGGCCCACACTTGGACTTACCAGGAAGTCGTCTTCCGAGTCAGAAACCTCCTCCTCCAGGGTCACTGGGGCTTCTGATTCTTCTGCTGTGGGACGGGCGACCTCTGCTGTCTCTCTCGTCTTTAGTGCTGTTTCGCGAGGCTTTGCTGGGGATTTTTCAGGTTTCTTTCCTTCCTTGGGCGCCCCCTTTTGCTCCAACTTGACTCTGCAGTTCACAGCCCGGTGACCTTCTTTCCCGCATCGAAAGCAGGCTGAGGGGTTGGGTCTTGCCGCCACTCCTCCCCTCTGAGGTTTAGGAGCCTCTTGAGGGCGCGAGGGGGAAAACTTGCTCCACCCATAACCTCCCCGCCGTTTACTTCGGATTAAATCAATTTCCACTTCTTCTGCCAACAGGTACCACATCTGCAAGTTATTGGGGTCTCTTCTAGCAGTGCATCTCTGGTACACATCTTCATTTAAACCATCTTTAAACAGTTCTATCAGAGCTTCTTGGGGCCAGCCCCGGAAATAGCCTACTAACTGCCTAAATTCTTGAGTGTAATCAGCCATAGACCTCCGCCCCTGTCTTATGGTTTTCATCCTAATTCGGGCCTTGCGCTCCGCCAGTGGGTCCTCAAACCTAGCCCGCAGTGCAGCCATAAATAGGTTGTAATTCAGCAATTGAGGAGCATTATCATTATGCAAAGTCACCATCCACTCTGCCGCTATTCCCTCCAGAGCCCTGGTAACACACCTCACTTTGGCTGCTTCTGAGGGAAAATCCTCCCCATACTCCTCCATATGGCTCCATACTTGAGCTAAGAAAAATCCCAAGGCTTTGGGATCCCCTCCGTATTTTACTTCTAACGGAGGCAGCCTAGGAGCTCTACGCCTTCTAGGAGTCACACCTCCCGCCAAAGGCCCCGGGGCTGCTGCTGGATCGGGTTGATTTATGGGAGAGGGAGTTGCTCTGCTTCTTCTGGCTGGGGCTGCCTCCCCTCCCCCTTCATACCTTTGTGGAGCTTGAGGTTGTTCAAAGGCTTCATTCAGGAGTTTCCTGGCTTGATCCAGCAAGAGTTCCCTCTTTTCCTTCTCTTGCCAAGGCTCCTCTTTTCCACGCCGACGGGTAGTTGTGACCCCAGGGGGGGGTCCTTCTCCGGATCTTTCCAACCAACTCCCACCGACCATCTGGGCTTCACAGCTGGATCCTCTTCCAGACTGAGCTCTGCTAGCGATTGGGCTTCCTGCACCAGCAAAGAATCTTGGCCTCCAATGGCTCCCAGATCCTCCTGGTCACTATTTGAAGATGACATGATGTCCAGGCCCCCTCAGAAGAAAATTGGGTATTCTCTCTGGGTGGGC
>BLBF01010448.1:0-11308 GCA_015471245.1 Laticauda colubrina | reverse complement strand
GTAGCCGCCATCATTCAACACCAGAACCAAGCCCTCTTCAGACTGTTTCACTTTTTCTATGCAAAGAGAAGGAGACGTCCAAGAACTGTGTGGGTCCGACAATGGATCGGGAGAAGAGCGGAGTTTGGACTGTATAACAAGCTGATGGTGGAGCTGAGGAATGAAGACACTCGTGTATCCCAGCACTTCATGAGGATGCCTCCAGCCATGTTTGACAAAGTAGTGGAGTGTCTGAGACCCAGGTTGACCAAGAGAAACACCAACTTCCATCCCAGTCTGGACCATGGACTGAAGGTGGCACTGACTCTGTGCCACCTGGCCTCTGGGACCATGTACAGAAGCATGCAGTATGCCTGGAGGGTGCCACACAACACCATCAGCATTGTGGTCAGAGAAGCATTGTGGTCATTCAAAATCCAGGAAAGAAATACTTAGACTCTTTAGTTTAGAGAAAAGACATATTTTACTGAAAGTGAAGTGGTAGCAACCAAAGAATTCTGAATCTGAGAAATTAGGCGCGCAATTCACATATACAAAGTGTTGGAAATGTTCCCACCCCCAATAGTTCAGATGACACTTCCAATTAGAAGTTGTGAATATGATCATGTGGGCATCTTCAGGTGATGATGAGGCCTCTGTCTGTTGACCTTGGCATATTTTGATAACGGGTTGCAGTTGCGCAGAGAAAAGAAAGCTAAGCAAGAAATAGAAACCAAACTCTATTGTATGCTCCCCCCCCCCCCCGTTTACACAACAGAATAATTTAACACCTCCAGCTCACTTCCCAGACTTTCCCTTCCTCCCCCCATTACCTATGGCAGTCGAAAGATGCAAAGCAACAGTAGAAGATCTTGAAGGCTGACACCATCATCGAAGAATACGTGGAGGAGCTCCTCCAGTGTCCCACCACTGAAGAAGACTGGAGGAAAGTTGCAGAGCATTGGTGTCAGAGGTGGAACTTTCCCCACACCATTGGAGCCATAGATGGGAAGCACGTGGCCTGCAAAGCTCCACCCAACTCGGGGTCCAATTATTTCAACTACAAGGGCTTCTTCAGCATCATCCTCTTTGCCATGGTTGATGCTGACTACAAGTTCATGTACATCAATGCTTCAGGCAACGGGTCAGCTTCAGATGCCCAGATATACAATGCCAGTGACCTCAAGAGTGGGCTGGAATGCAACCTCATCATGGGTTTCCCAGATCCAGACCCCCTACCCAACGACACACAAGATGTACCCTACTTTATTGTGGGTGATGACGCCTTCTCCCTCAGAACCTACCTCATGAAGCCCTACAGTTCCAGATACCTCATCCGTGAAGAGAGGATCTTCAACTACAAGCTGTCCAGGGCAAGATGGGTGGTGGAGAACGCCTTTGGCACCCTGGCCAACAGGTTCCAGGTACTTCTCACCACCATGCAGCATCACCCAGAGACTGTGAGGAGCATTGTGGAAGCTTGCTGCATCCTACACAATCTCATGCGCATCCGCTACCCAGTGTTGCAGAACAGGCTTGTGGACCATCAACAAGGCAATGGGGACATGGAGCCCGGTGAATGGAGGCAAGGACTAAACCTGATAGACACTGTGCATGTGCAAGGCCCCAACAGAGCTTCATGTGGAGGGAAGAAGCAGCGCAACCTCCTGAAACACTGGTGTAACTCCCCAGATGGAGCAGTGGAGTGGCAAGACATTATGGTAGATGCTTAATGGATGCTTCCTTCGGCCTGTCTCATCACACTGATGAGATTGTGCCATGTATGTTGAGTGGCCTTTCAATGAATAGGGCATTAATAAAGAGTTTTGTTTATGTTGAAATATATGGATCAATGATTAAATTGTTATTGATAATAAAGGGCCATATGTGTGGCAGCTGGGAGGGTGGACCATACAGTCCCACTATGCTTGCACTGGAGGTTTATCTCTCCCACAACTATCCTTACCAATCCCACAGCTATCCATCCCACAGCTATCCTTACCCATCCCACAGCTATCCATCCCACAGCTATCCTTACCCATCCCACAAGTATGCAAAGGCTTGACCCTTTTTTCAAAGTTTTCCCCAACACTTTATTAAGTAAAAAAAATGAACCAAGTGTGTGAAGCAAAGATAACCTTTATTAATAACAAACTGTATGACTTTATTAAAAAGCAAAATGACCCAAGTAAAGTGTCTTCAAGCAAAGATAAGGTGAACAGATAACAACTCAGTCTCTGGCACTCTTTTCAGTCACTCTGAGGCGTGCCAATGGTCTCAGATGTAAAGGAGCCAGGGACTGTGGAGGTGGCTGTTGCTGGAGTGCTGGTCTGAGGCGCCATTGGGGTGCCTGGCCCCGAGAGTACAACAGGAGATGGTGTGTGCAGGAAGCTCTCAGAGAGCTGACTCAGTCCTGTGAGGTTGAGAGGCACTTCCTCAAGGACCTGGGATGTGAGGCCCAACACTGATGACAGATGTTCTGAGGAAGGGCTTGGCTGTGGGGTGGAGGAAGGAGAAGTGTAGTGGGGCTGTCTTGTCTGCAACTGGGTCAGCTGAGACATCTGTGGAGTCTGTGGCATCTGTGGCATCCGAGGAACCTGGGTGTGGACTGGGAAGGGCTGCCTCTGCTGTGGGAACTCCTGGTAATGGGAGGCTTGGTATGCGAGGGGCTGCTTCACTCACCTGGGATGGAGGAGCAGACCTGGAGTGGGTAGCAGCAGGTTCAGCTGGGCCTGGAGGGTGGTGTAGAAGAGCTGTGATCCTCTCCTTCATCGCCTGGTGCTGGGCCTCGGGCATGTCCATGAGGGTCTGGCTCACCTACGTGATGAAGGGCTTGCGGTTGGAGGATGGTATGTCAAAGTGGACCAGCTGGGAGAGGAGATCTTTGCTGGCTTTGATTGTGTCCCTGATCTCCAAGAGGACAGTGTGGCTCTGTCCCTCCAGCCTGCCTCTCTGCCTGCTTTCTGTGGAGGTGGAGCTGGGGGTGGGTGTGAGTTGGTCTCTGGTGGCTGCCTCTTCTTGCTCCATCTGAGGCAGGGGATCCTCCATGTCCTCTGGCATGGGTAGTGCAGCTGTGGGGGGGGTCTCTGCCGTGGGACCCTCCAAAGACACCTGCCTGGACACGGTAGCTGTCTCCTTGCTGGAAGAGGAATGGTTCTCTATGGGCTGTCTGAGGGAGAGGGTTGACAGAGGGGCTGCTCCTCGGTGGTGGATCTCACCCTCCAGGAAGCTGCACCTTGCCATGACATAGGTCTCCTGGTCAGTTAGCTTGAGAGCGGCCTGCCCGGATCTCTTCAGGTGCAGCTTGCCATACCAGGTGTGCATATGCTTCCACCACCCCAGGAAGACATCTGAAGTGTAGCCCAGGCTCTCTGCCTACTCTCTCCATGCTGCCTGCTTCTGCTTGGTGTCTCAATAGAGCCTGTGGCCCTTCCTCCACAGGTACTCGTTCTCCCTCAGCCATTCCAACACCTCCTCCTCATGGTCTTCGGAAATGGAGTACTGTTTCCTCTCCCCCTTCTCTTTGCCTTGCCTCTTCCTCCCTCTGGCAGGGGCTTCAGGGCCTTCAGCAGCAGGGCTTTGAGGGCCTTGGGGCTGGTCCACCACAGCAGCAGCAGCAGGAGAAACACCAGAAGCACCAGCAGCACCAGCAACACCAGTAGCAGCACCAGCAGGAGAAGCACCAGCAGCAGCAACACCAGGAGCACCAGCAGCAGCACCAGCAGCACCAGCAGCACCAGCAGCTTCAGAGTCAGTGCCAGGGGGTGGGATGGTGGTTCTCTCCTTCTTGCCAGGGCTGGCAGGAGTAGGCACAGGCTTCCTCTTCTTCCCCATGGTGTTCTCTCAAGATATCTCTGGCAGCAGGTCTTTCCTCTGAATGGTGACCTGCTTGTGAGCTGCATCCTTTTATATCCACGGAGCTTATGCAATTCATCCTCCCCGCATGCGCAGTGAACGCTTTGCATCCGCTAGGCATCCGCTATGCATCCTATAGGCATCTGTGATGCATCCGTGTCATCCTCTACGCATTCGTTCCTTCCGCTACGTGTCCGCTTCGCTGTTCTCCCCCAGAAGCCCTGCAGATGTATCATCCGCTCCATCTGCTTTCACTGCTAGGCTTCCTACAAATGTCCACCTTACATCCCCGCTATATCCTCCCCACGTCTGTTCCTTTCTGTTGTTGTCTGCTCTGTTTGTGCAAATTTGGGGCACTTTTGAGAGCGGATAACAACGGATGGAAAATTTGCTCATCCGCTGTGTTCTTTTTACATATGTTTTACATCTGTCGGCCAGTGTGACCTAGCCTTAACTTCCAGATCCGTGGTCACGCAGAGGTTAGAGTGCAGTACAGCAGGCTACTTCTGATACTGGCTGCCTGCAATTTGGAAGTTCAAATCTCACCAGGCTCAAGGTTGACTCAGCCTTCCATCCTTCCAAGGTCAGTAAAATAAGGATCCAGATTGTTGGGGAGAATATGCTGATTCTGTTAACCTCTTAAAGAAGGTTGGAAAGCACTGTGAAGCAATATATAAGTCTAAGTCATATTGCTATGGCTTAGACCCCATGCACAAGGATACCATGGCATTTCTAGGACTTGCTACATACCATAGAGAAGTCAGGTCTAGCATGATGGACTTTGGTGTTGCTCCTTCTCTTCAGCTAGTCATGGATTTCAAATCTCTGCTGCAACTATGGTAGGGAAGAATTGACCAGGTGATCCTCTTCTTTCCTTTCTCTCTTTTGTCCTCAACTGCCATAGCCTGGAAAGTAGCTCAGTACCAGGCTCCCTTATGGCCACAGGTTCTCTCTTGAGCTAAGAAATCATTTTTATGACCTGACTTTGCTTAATCTGATTTCTTAAAGGAAGAAAGCCATTTGTTGTAAATATGAGGGAACAGCTGAACTATTTACTTTTTTTTCCTTCTGTTCAGTCATACCCAATTCACAGAGACTACCTGGACATTTCTCTGCAGTTTTCTGCAGTATTCTTGGCAATGTTTCCCAGAAATACTTTGCCACTGTCTTCTTCCTAGGGCTGAGAGAAAATGACTGGCCAAAAGTCATCCAACCGGCTTTATGGCTAAAGTGGGACCAGGACTCATAGTCTCCTAGCTTCTAGTCTGATGTTTTGACTAGTCTGATGGCTCTCTAACTTTTGAAAGATACATTTATTTCCTAAAAGAAAAAACTGTGTGGCCCACTTAAAGCAGTCAAGCAAATAATGAGCGGGGGGTGGGGGGTGGAATTGCATGATTTTAAGCACCAAAATGATGAATGAAGAAATTGAAGAAGTGGCAATTTGAAAAAGTTGTAAACAAGTGCAGCAAACAGATATGTAATTGATCTGTCTGTAAGGTAATGGGAAGATAAGAATCATGACTGCATATAAATCACAACAAAATAAAATAAAAACAAAGTCCCTGGAGTGAATGACTGAATGGAGCTGAGCATTTACTGGGCAGATGCTCTTCCTGACACCTATGTGAAGTTCACAGCACGTATTTTTTCTTTGCATCCTGATAGAGAAACATCTGCCCCTGCCTAAGATTGAATTCTCAACCTTCCAAGTATGAGATGAGCCACCATGCCACCTAGGCCACCATGTCACCTAGATTACAATAGAAAAAATGTCAAAAAAAGATGAGGTCCCTTTACTGAAGTGAATAGAGAAGTACTTGCATGTATCAAAATTATTTTCAAAGACTACTGGAACTCCCATATGACTTGGCAAATTACTTGAACAAAGCTGATAATAAAATGTGGCACCTTTGGGATGAAAGTTTTATTAGACTTAGATTTCAGCGAATGTACAAATGGGTGACTTCTAGCATCAACTTTTCCTTCACAAGCTTGGTCAGATTAAAGACATCCACAATTCAGAAGGCTTTTAAAAACCATGAGAGAAAGGCAGCTAATGGATTTTCTCCCAAGCAGACCCCTGAGAACAACTTGTCCCTATGATAATCATGGCAGGAAACTGCAGTTAGCAGCATTCCTCTCTCCAGTGTTCATTTAAAATTGAAATGCCATCTTAGTTTTATATTTTGTGTCAACAGGGAAATGATTTGAGAAATGTCTCTAGAAGTTGTAGATGGCTGCTATAATTTCCTGAGAGTCTGAGTAAACTGAACTTCCACCGCTTTTACTGTGAAAGCTATTTTCACAAATCCCAGTATACAGCCTGACATATGCTGCTTGATGAGGAATTTATATATGGCTATCAGATCTGGAATACAAAATGAAAAATAAAAAATGGTATGGTAGGTCAGTAAATCCCAGCAAAGAGATACAAAAATGGGTTTAATAGTGCTCCAGAGATCTGCAAGAAAAGTAGTGTAGCCCTAGAAGCGTATATTGAACAACAGTTTATTCTCAACCAGTTAATCTGTAGAAATATGGGGAATATACTTAATGAACTTTATCAGCCAGTAGTAGCAACTCTTCTGTCTGTTAAATTTCTCTTCTCTCTCTCCCTGTCTGTTAAATTTACATGGATATGGCATAACAAGAAGCAATCACAAAATTAAATAAATATATGACATTTATTTCTTCCTGTGGGGGGGGGAAATAGAGGAAGGCAGCTCTGGCTAGTTTTTCTATAGTAATATCCATGACCCAAAGCCATACCTTATTTTGAAAAGTCATGTCATTCACTGGAGAAAAGGAGGACCTTTTGAGGATCTTGGTTTCCAGAATCCTATTATAGGATTATAACAAGTGAACAGATCTTTTTCTACTCTTTTCATAGCCTGCGTAAATTGTCTCTTTTGTACAGAGACAATACTATAAAACATAGCATTTCCTTAATATTAGTAGCTCATCTTTGACAAATGCTTTCCCACAAAGTCATAATTCTCCACTTAAAGTCATTTAATTAGTATGTCCTTCACACAATATATCTGTAAATTTTGTTCCAGCTATTGAAATTTGGCTTTTTCCAATGAGGTCATGCTCTTATTTAGTCTTTTATGATTCAGGACCTAGCAATCAGCAGTTTAATGCAAATTAACAGTTCACTTTTAATAGATCTGCATTCTAATTCCCCTGTGTTGATAATTGCAATAAGTAATTCCCGGGGCTTTTCATATACATTTGATCAGAAACTTGGAATTTCCATTAGCATGGCAAAGAAAGAAGTCCACAGAGCAGATATGGCTCATTTGAAATATTACCATCAATAAAAACCTTGTGATTTCTTGAGAAATATGATAAAAATTGGATATTAGGAATTTAATGTTTAGTTAAATATGTTTTTAAGAAATAGGCAATTCATGCAAACTAAAGTATCACTTTTTAAAATCCCCTTAAACTAGCAAGAAAATCATTTCCAACATTCTCTTATATACATGTATTTACTTTATGTGGATAAAGTAAATGTTTTATCTTCTATTTCATATGAGCAATACAAGCCAAATTGCTAATGGTAAAGAAGATACATTTGACTTCCATTGGTTTGTTAGGTTCTTATTAAATAAGAGTACCAACTTGCCTAAAAAATAATCTGTCCACCTGGTACCCTGCTACAAGGAGGAGGTGAGGGGAGGGAAGAGAGGAGAAGAACTCCTTTAAACTGTACAGATGTGTAGAATGAGGAAAGGAAAGGAAAGGAGGCAGGGGTGGGATTCAAATTTTTTAACAATCAGTTCTGTGGTTGTGGCTTGGTAGTGTGGTAGTGGGTGTGGCTTGGTGGGCATGTTTGGTGGTCATGTTATTGGCTGGGCGTGGCCAACTCAATATCACTCACCTCAAGGCACACATCTCCTTGCCTGGCCTCTCATGAGCGTGGGGCTGTTGCAACAGTCGTTAAGTGTGAAAAATGGTCATAAGTCACTTTTTTCAGTGCCATTGTAACTTTGAATGGTCATTCCACACAAGCAAAGTACCAGCAAAGGAGGAAAAAAATTCTAGAGAAATTCCTGAGACAGGAAGTCTAGTTCTGTCAAGAATGCAATAAGGGTTAACGGAGAGGCAGTTTCTGTAAGCAACACCAGAATGTTTCCTTCCTGCCTTCCTTACAACCAGTTCTAACAAACTGCTAACAACCAGTTCTCCAAACTGCTTAGAAAGTTAACAACTGATTCTAGGGAATTGGTGTGAACTGGTAGAATCCCACCCCTGAAAGGAGGTAAAGAAATCAAAAGAGATAGTTGGTAGCCTCACCCATTTTTGCCTATCACTTACATGGAATGTGAGTCCCAGTAACTTTAATACATCCTTTTGTTCTAATCTAACCATGGAAGAAGCATCTGTTATTTCAACTTGGATTCCAGGAAGAGCCAAGCAGCAGAATCAGAATAGAAGTGAGTTGTGGCTCTGTGTGTGTGTGTGTGTGTGTTAACTACAAGGGAGATAATCATATTGTTTTAAGGACATCAAATGTTATTTTTTGTTTGTATTTCTTTATCTTGGGCTTGGGCTTCTAAAAAAAAAAGATTTTAATTTTTGATTTGGAAAAATCAATCCCTTTTCTTAGATTGGGGCCTGGCAAATGACTCACAGGTTAAAAGTGACCTTCAGCCCCACAAGTCAAAAATTCCTGAAACAAAGGCAGCAATATTGTTGTCCTAATTTCATGTTTCTGTTCGGATGTTGCCAGCTAAGGGATTACATAGTCATTAAGCAGCTGCATAACCTTTCACAGAGAGTTCAAGAGGGGAAAACTGCAAAAATGTTTCAAAGGCTGTGCCCTGATTTCCTACTAAGCCACCAGGTTGTTGATTGCAGGCTTATTAAATGTGGACTTCATGACACAATCTGTTGCCTCTATGATAGTGAGAAACACACTTCAACACTGAGCTGAAAAGTGAAACCACATCCATGCATAAATTTCTTCTGCCCCAATGAAATTCTTGTCATAGCAGTAGTTGACATTTCATAAAATTCCTCAGTGTCTCCAAGGGCACAGCTGGAGACTTCTCATCTTATTAGACAGTGGTTCAATGGCACAACAATTAAGCAAGTACACAGGCTTGGATGGCATTCATTATTAAAGCTTTGACATTTTTAGTTCCGCCCCACAGTGAACTTTCAGAGTTAGTTTTTGTTGGGTGTCTACTGAGGTGGTTTTCATTATAACTAAAGCAAGATAAGATACACATTTGTTTAGAGCATTTACTACCCTGCAGACAATGCAACAGCATTTCAGACATCACAAGTTCATAGACCAGACAGAAATTAGGCTTCTCTGATAGTAAATATAGGAAAGCACCTGATAAGGAAATAGAGCTAAGAGGCAGGTGTCTATTACATACCATAATAAGTAAAGTAATACCATTTACTACTATTGTCACTACTACTACTACCATTACTACTAATACTTATATAGTCTAAACTAGGTTCATTGCCTGTTATAAAATATACTAATATATTATCCTTATTCTTGAAACTGTCTAAATACTTAGATAACCAGAAAGTAATGAAATATTCAGCAGACTTTAGGGATCACTTGTTTAAATGATGCTTATCAATGACACTTGTCTTGATAGTAACAGACAGAAAAATGAACGCTGGTAGTAAAGACATTTATTATGACCAAGATGAAAATAACAGGGTTGATCAAGTTTTTAAGTTTGGGAAAAATACATATTTCTTCTCTTCTGTATTACTTTGAAAATTACTGAAATATTCAATCCTCAATAATGTTCTGTGATTTCAGCAATTATTGTTTCACATTATAGAGTACTTTTCATACACTTTACTGTGTATTCTGTGTGTATATCAAGCAAATAGCTGACCTATCATCTTATTTTTAAAATACATTTGGACTTTTAATAATATAACTATGCTTATCTTTTAGAATTTGTTAAAATGGCATTTAAAAATGATATTCTGGTGCTGGAAAATATCTGCTTGATTTGATTCCTTACCTGCCCATAATATATATTTCTGGCTTTTAATTAAAGTTAGCCAGTTTGGTGCACTTATCCAGGCAGTCACCATGAGTCAACAGCTTGTCTAAAGGATGGGAAGGGAAGGGAAAAGAAGGGAAGGGAAGAGAAAGGAAAAGAGAGAAAATGAAGGGGAGGGGAGGGGAGGAAATGCATTTAACATTCAATATTAACATACCTAATTAAAGATGTGGTTCAATCAATTGAATCAGCTGGGGGAGAGGGAAGAAATCACCATAAAATCAAAGGATCAATCAGATATATCAATTGATAAGAGATGTAGGATTTTGTATCATTTTGATACAAAATATATATTTTGGCTGATGCAGATCAAAATTAATATTGTCCAGACATATTTAGGCTATAAGAGATGTAATATGCTTATAGGTGTAATGGTGGGGAAATTTACACCTGCATATTAAAAATAGCTTAGGTGTTTCTCAACATGAAACCAAAACAATGTGGCTACATGAACTTACATGTCCATTTTAATCTGAGTCTTACCTGAAAAAAAATCCTTACTTTTCATTCTTTTGTAAATCCCAAACTAAGAAAAATTTGGGGACCACACAAAGTCGACTTACAACAGTTCATTTAGTGACCATCAAAGTTACATCCCTGAAAACAGTGACTTACGTCCATTTTTCACACTTATGACTATTGCAGCATCCCCATGGTCATGTGATCCAAATTCAGATACTTGGGAACTGACCATATTTATATCTGCAGTGTCCCGAATCATGTGATCTTTTCCCCATTTTAAGACCTTTTGCAATCTTCTGGCAAGCAGTCAATGGGGAAGCCAGATTCATGTAGCAACCATGCTATTAACTTAACAACTGCAGCAATTCACTTAATAACTGTGGCAAGAGAGGTCATAAAATGGGGCAAAGCTCACTTAACAAGTGTCTCATTTAGCAACATAAATTTTAGGCTCAATTGTGGTTGTAAGGCGAGCACTACCTGTAGTAAGTACTGTATCCTTGGAATTTTGAGATCACATTAAGAGTATTCATGCTTTGTGAGATAACAATACTTTAAACAATTTATTCTATAACAAATCATATAATCATAACAAATCAATCCTAAAAATCCTTTATAGATATAATATTAGTGTTCTATTATCGTATTTTATCATCTAGCCATTGATAAAAAAGATCCCAAATTTCATAAAATTGTTTATCTTCTTGCTCTCTAATTTCAAATGTCAATCTACTCATCTCAGCACATTCCAATATTTTCTTAATAATTTCTTCCTGTAATGGTATTTTCTCATTCTTCCAATTTTTAGCAAATACAATCCTAGCCGCTGTTAATACATTTACAATCAAATATTTCAAGTCTTTATTATATATATCAGGTAAAATTCCCAATAAAAAAATCTCTGGTTTCAAATCTATGTGTTTCTTTGTCATTTTTTCCAACCACATGTGAATTTTAGT